>VWPU01022911.1:0-21326 GCA_013398955.1 Callaeas wilsoni | reverse complement strand
GCCCGGGAATGCTGTACCCCCGGCCCCGAGCGCTGTGCGGGCACGGACTCTCCATCGGTACCCTGTTCCCCACGGCGGCCCCCAGTGTCATCATCTCCTTCGGTAGCCATGTGTGTAGCGTTTCTTGACAAGGACCAAAGGAATCGCAGCATATTTTAAATACTTCTTTTCCCTTGATGTTGCTTCCCCCCGCCCCCAAAGAAACAAGTCTGTGGGCTGAAAACCTGTTTCTGCCCCCTGGGCTCAGGCCGTGCATGTGGCAGCTCTCGCTTTCCGGCAGGTTCTCCGCAGGTCCTGCGGGCCTGGCGTGCGGGGATGGAGCTGGGCTCGCTGCTAGCAGCTGTTACTATCCCAGCCCAAATGCCACGCCGGTATAGTACAAACAGCATTAGGACAGGGCAAATAATATGCTGAGGCTGCTCAAGTGGGCTGAAATCCCGTTTTGGTGTACGTGCTGCTCAGCTACGTCCTGAATTGGTTCCATTAGCAAATGCACAGCCCTTCAAAACCGATCTTAGGAGATGATATGGCATTGATTTTTTACCAGGATAAAGTGCTGAGACAGATTTGTTGGTTAATTTGTACCTGAGTCTACATCTCCTACATTTAATTTCATTATAAACAGCTTCAGCATTGTATATTGTAGCTTTTTATGTGGCATAGCTTACAAACAATCTGCAGTACACCTGTCTTGTGGTGGGTGAGGGCAGAGGACCCACTGCCATCTCCTACCCATTGGCCGTAGCTTGGCTGTCATGTCGGTGTGGAAGGCAGCCGGGAGCAGACAGGCATTCCATGCATTCTGCATGCCCAGCACAACACTGAAATCCTGGGCCAAAGGAAGTGCTCGTTTGGTTCTAGAGAAAGCAACATGCCACATATGAGCATCACACAAAGAGATTTCCTCTCTTACCAAATTTTGAGGAAGGTCTAACAATTTTCTCATCAGAAACTAAATCTTCCTGAAGAACAAAATTAGATTAAATTTTTGAATCTTTATATGTGAGACACCAACAGTAGTAACCCAGTAATAACAGTATTTCTACAATGTAAAAACAACTCATTACAGAGTAGTTGTGATTTCATCTAAAATACATCTCACAATAGTTATCGTATGTCACAGTGCAACAACTTGAAATGCTACTTTGCTATCCTGTCTTTTGAAACCATTTGCATTCCTTTAAATACACATATTGTGAAATATCTGTGTACGGGTTTCAGAGCAAGATGTAAAACCATTCCAGAATGCCTTTGGGTAGGAAAAATCCCAGAAGAGGTCATGGTCCCAATACTCACTGCTGTGCAGATGCGGAGCTGTGAGTCCCAATGGATCTGCCTGGCCTCTGTCCCCACAGCATCAGATCCTGCTCCCTCTGGCAGCTGCATTGCAGTGCCCATGAACTGGGTTTGGAACTGCATCTCAGGCAAATTAGTGTGCAAGAAATGCATAAACCCAAAACTATCAGTGCTTTTCTGACAGCACACTTGCTGTGTACAGTTAAAGCATGTCTCCAGCAAATTCATTCACAGATTTTCTTCATTACCCAAGGGCCCAGGTAAAGGAAAAGCCCAGCACCACCTCACCTGAATTGATCTCACCTGTTTAGGTAGTTTTCATTCCCAACAAAATTGTTTGATTTCTAGCTAGAATCAGTATGTAAAGCTAAGCCTTTTACTATACCTCCTAGAACTGATCTGTAAGGATATAGTTGAAGAAGAAAAGTACAAACAAATTTGATGGGGTTTTTCTTTGTTATGCGTGTCATAATTAGATGCCGAAACAGGCTGCCTGGAAAAGGTGTGGGAATTCTGTCCTGGAGCCCTTGGAAACTTGTCTGGCCCTGGCCAAAGTCACCTGTGAGGCTCCTGCTCTGTGTTGGGGCTGACCAGGCAACCTCCAGAGGTTCCATCCAACCTGAATTACTCTCCTAACCATAAAATTTTCCTCTACTAGAGCTGCCATGCTCCCTACCTGAGACGTGGCTTGGATAGAAGGAATGAAGTCCAGCCAAGCAGAACATCAGCGACAAAAACCCCGTTAAAATTCTGCATGGGCACCACAGCTTGACTGCCCTGATCTCACTGATGCTATCAGGAGGTGAGCTGTGCCACCAGCACATGCATGCCTGGAGCAAAGCATTTGAAGTCTGGGAGAGGAAACCTGCCCTATTGGAAAACACCAAACAGATTCCAAATCTGCTAGCAGCTAGCAGCTGAATTCTGGGCTTTTTCTGCAAGAAACATTTGTTGCAACCATTTCAAACTGAGCAAACCAGTTTACATCTACCTTGACTCTTACCTTCAGACCTTCAGATTTTCCACCTGTTCTAATGGGAAATCAGATTCCTTCTGTTCATGTGTGCCTTTAATTGTCTGAATTATTTTACTAAGGCATAATAACTTGCTGCACTTAAAGTAACTATGTAACTTTTAGAAAGTTCCTCTAATTTACGAGGCATTTTTGAAAATGTTTGTTACTTAGGTATTTCAGCAATTAAAACAATATTGGTAGAAAGTAAGTACTAGCCAGAGCAAGGACCAAATCTGGCAAAGAACTGGAGTACTGGCATTTGGTGTGCAGTACTTACTGCCTTCTCCCATGAGTATTAGCTATGGAAACAAAAGAAAATTCAACACCATTGTGTTTTCCATGCTGCTTCACACAGTATTTCCTTCATGTTCTGTATGGTTTTAAATGTTAGTTTAAGCACTTAGATTATTCCTCTATGCAATAGGCACACAGGAAATAGCTTGGTGAAAAGCTGCCAGTAGTTGAGTCTATAAACACAGTTTGATCTGTATCTTAGAAAATTGTTTCCATTCCAAACTGTGGTTACAAAGTACTTTTTCTTGTTGGCAGCTGGATTTTTTTAAAATCCCTATGCATCCTGTATTTGCCCAACAGAGTTGGCATTGATCACACAAAAAAACCCCTGCAGATAAAGTAACATTAAAGATCTGGCTGGAACTAACTTCAGCCAGTGGAGTAAGAGTCAAAGCTGAGCTTTTGTTTTCAGCTCAGCCTGTTTTGTTCAGGAGCTGCAAAGCACACAGTGCTGAATGCGAGTCCTCTTACTTGGCCTTCTACAAAAAGTAAAAGCTGCTTTAAGAGAATGAGACTAGAGCTTGCATAGACTTGAAGAGGCTTCTTGTTAGGAGACTGGCAAATATTTAGGACCAGTTAAACAGTGTAAATTCTAGCAAAGAGAAAACTGTATTCTTCTGATGGTACAAAGAGAAATGTTTTGAAAAGTTTTTTTCATTAACAGATTGAGATTTCACCAATTACCTATTTTTTTCTGAGCTGATAATGTGAGAACTGTAAATAACTGAACAGGCAAAAAGTCCAACTTAAGCTGGAAAAAAATGCATTCATCAGAAGGATATCCCTGGTGAAGATGCTGATGCATAGGTAGCAATGTTTGGACACTGATATAGTTGAATACTGAAATTATGCAGCTAAATATTTCCTCATAAAAGACTGAAAAATAACCTTTCCAGCCTTGCTGACAGTGTCAGAGATAAGCTCTGCCTCAGCAGATAGGTTGAAGAAGTTGTGCTTTCCTAAGTACACAGGCTTTCATTTCTGTACACACTTGGGGACTGGTTTTGAACTGCTCTGGTCTGACTTCAGAAAATTCCATCCCTCGTACAAGATCTCCTCAGACATATCTGAAATAATAGTTTCTTATTAATTTCAGATGTACCTGTGGAAATATGTACTTTATTTTCCTTCAGTGGGATTCATTTGTGCGAGTAAAACTAAAAGTGTCTGGAAACATGAATGAGTCTCCTTTTCATTAAAGCTTAACAAAATCAGTATCTTTCTTCTCTCAAGACCTGTCGCAGACAGAGGGATAAAGTGACAACTATATGACTAAAGTGGAGCTGATGACAGCTGGGAACTGGAAGCATTTGAATGCCCCAATAAAATCTACGAGCACTCTTTTTATTGAAAGCGTCTGCCTTCCTGACATCAAAATGGACTGAAATAAGAGTCCCATGAAACTCTATCAGGCAGCTAATAGCTGTGTGTCTTATCTCCAGCCTGCCAAATGACTGATTTCTCTCAGATGCAGACACCACTACAGTCATCCATACCTTTGTTACCCCCACACCCTATTTTGAACCGGCCAGCTAAGGCACCCCAGAGGCACAGAATACAGCTGCTTATCTTAGGAAGACAAACCAATGGGAGAATAAAACATTTATATTCTAAACCTGAGGAGGTTGATAGACAACAGGCTGGACAAAGCTGAAGGTGTTCATTACCAAAATGGGTCCAGCATCTGCTCCCTGATCACTGGAAATATTTGCAGTTGGGGTTGCCCTTTTTAAAAGCAGATTTTAGAGACTCCAAGAGCAGCGAAGTGTTTGGCTCAAACCACTGGCTCCTTCTAGACAGCATCCTTGCCAGACACCTTCTGCAACCAAAACTGCTTTAAGAGGCACCGCTGTCGAGATCTTACAGGTGGTACGCTACACCTGCATTGCTGTTGCTTGGCCATGTCCAGCAAAACGCGGGTGCCTTCTCACCAGGAGGTAACACACCTCTGAGAAGCCACTGCCACCATCAGTTCTCTGACTCCCGTGGCACGGGCCACCTGGGCTCTGGCAATGTGACCTACAGCATCAGGATGGTTACTCTGCCTTTATATGAAGTGCTGGGCCCATTGCTGCCAGGGGCATGGTCTACCTGTCCTGTTAAACTGTGATTAAAATTAAACAGGAAAGGATTTTAAGAGCCATATAAGGTAAACCTAGATTCAAATGAGCCATGTGACGGAAATTCTTCTGTTCGTAGTTATCAGCTAACTTAAGCAGCAGGAGTCTGCTGCTTAAGCAGAAAAAAGACAGTAATTCATGCTCTTTTTAGCATCTTACACATATTTTTTTAAGTTAGTATTTGACTTTTTAGAGAATGCAAGTTAATATCTCTATGAGTTTTTCAAAACGTATCACTGACCTTCAGGGCTGTCATTACCACCTCTGCCTGCAATCTTACAACATGCCAGTGCTATGGTAGGATGTCAGTCTCACTGAAGATATGCTAAAAATACTAAAGTATTTTGGATATAAAGAAGCCAAAGCATTACCCATCCAGTAAAAATAGTCGGCATCATGACCATGACCACAATTACCTTCTCCTAACATGGAGACAAAAACAGCAGATTGGTGGCACTCAACCTTGCTTGAAGTGAAACTAAACAGCAGCAAATAGTGTAATATATTTGGTCAAAAGAAAAACAGTTTCAAACTTTTGCTCAAAACATCAGGAGATTCTCTGTGAAGGAAATTAAATCACTAAATAAGCATTTCTCTGTCTATTTTGTCCTATATCTTTAGGCCAGTACCATATTTATGGTCCTGCCATTTCTGCCACAGGAGGACAGAGAAGAAGCAGAGCTCTCATCCATGTCCACCTGTGGTCAATCTTTCTCCTTGGCCTTGTGCCTTCACAGAGTCTCCACCACCATTCAGGCTCTCATAGAATTTGGTTATTAATCCAAATTTAGATTAAATTTAACATTTGTGAATCTCATCCCTCACCTAGCTGGAGCTACAAGGTTTTCAAGCTGTGTCCTTTAGCAGCCCCTGTTAATATTGAACAGGAGCTTGTAACACCTGCAGACCCTTAGCACAGCTGGCTCTGTCAGGCCACAGCCCAGGGGATGTTGCAAGGTACATCTGTCATGAATCACATTATGCACAGGGCCTTAAAACATGCTGCGTGTGTAAAATTTATTTATTAAAAATCCTGCAAAATTTGCAACACTGTAAGAATATATTGAATGACTTCCAATTACCTACTATCAGCCAACAAAATGCCAGACTGGGGGAACACAGTTAATGAACATCTTCTTAGGAACTTTCAGAAAGTAGATTACCCTTTCTTCCACTTCTACCATTAGAAATAGCAATTTTTCAAATCATCAACTTCCAAACTCTGAGTTTCACATGACAGCAAAGTATGAAAGACTTCTAAATGTGGCCTCAGGAAAAGCAATAGATAGAAAGAGAAGTGGAAACATCCTTAAATTGAAAGACTGATCCTTTTTAAGAACTGTATATAGTGTGCTGTTCTCAAAGTAGTTGACTTAAGATAATCACAAGGATGCCTTAAAGATGTGTTTTCATAATCTTAAATTTTAAGTAACAGATGTTTCTGTAGGCAAAATCTGGCAATGACTTCCGCAAGCTGAAAGGACCTAATCTATTTTTTCTCTTTTATACAAGCTAAATAACTTTGTTACTCAAAAAACCTTACATGTGTGCATATAAGATAATTTCATTATAGTTATCCTGTATGTTACAAAGCCAAAATAAATGGGGGAGGGGGGGAAGCCAGAGAAACACAGCATATAACCCCAGGCTGCTGAGAGATCTGTGGAATTTCATATGTGAAATATTCTCTTTCTCTCCATTGTGTGTGCATCAAACGAAGCAATCAGAGAAGTTAATGGTGAGGAACCATGGAGGGTTTTTTGCATGTCCTGGAGTGCACCTATCAAGTAAAACTGTGTTTCATCAGAGAAAAAGTTTTTCCTGCTTTGGACAGCCAGTATGGAATACATGTTTTGACCTGATGAGCTTTCTTGACTTGTAAAGAGCAGTGCAGCAAGGAGATTAATACTTGAGCCAGCTGGCTGCAGTGGGGAAAGTCCCTTATTTGCAAACGTGCCAGAGTTGCTGCCTACCATCTGCTGACAGCTTGCTCCCAGCACTCATTCACTGCTATGACAACAAGGAATGGCAAAAGCACAGCAGCTCATGGGAAGGTGCTGTGGTCAAGCTTCTTTTAATTATTGATGTCCATCATAACATTCAGTCACTCCTGCGAGACAAAACAGAATACAAGATAATGGAGGTGAAAAATAGATTTAGAATCTCGTTTGTGCTCCCTTAATCACACGTGTCCTCCATTTGCTCATATTCAAATCAATCTGGGTTTAAATATCTCCAATTATATGGTCCTATTATTATCCCAATGACCTCACCGGTCATGTGGCCATGTAGTTAGGAAGCATTTCCAAGTATTTAACCCAAATGTTAGTCAGCTGCTCTATCTCATCATGTCTTGTGATGTAGCAGTAGAATGTCCTGCTGGTCTTTTGTAGCTGCTCAGACCATGGCACATGGTCCTGAGTGGCACCTTTCCCTGCCCAGCCTAGCAGACCACACCGCTGGAGGCAGAGGTGACACCAGGCACTGGCACAGGGACCACCAGCCAGTCCTGCATGGCTTCTTCTGAGCTTCCAGGAATACTACCTGGACAATAAAATATATATTCAAATGCAATTTACTCTTTCAAATAATTGAAAATCAATTTACTTCTCATTTGAAATATTGTCGCCATGGGAGTGGAAAGTTAATGCGTCTCAGCTGATCAAGTATTCAGGAAAGGCTACAAAGGCTTCTGTGCTTTCTCTAGTGGGCACTCACAGTAAGGGCACTCTTCAGGTGAGACCTGTTAGAGAAGTGTCAGCTATTGAAAATATTCAAAATATTTACATTCTTTAGTGGATAGAAGCACTACTTTATCCTAATCTCTTCTATAATTACTTGAGTTTCCAGATATGCCACAGCATAATCTGTGTAATATTCACAACAAAGACCCACAGCATTTTAATACAACAAATTTCACATGGATATCACAATACTGGGGACTCTGAAAGACCATGTATATCTAATAGATTACATCAATTTTTCAATATATATTTCTCCTTATTTAACCCCTCAACTTTCCTTCTCAGTGCTAAAATTTGTTTCTTAAATGCCACATTCTTCTCCAGAATAACAAGACTCACTGGTATCTAAAAAACAATAATTTAAAGTTAAACTTCTGGGTTTTTTACATTGAGCTGTGAGATCTAAAATCTAAAAATAGATTTTAAAATCTATTTTTGGATGGGTTTAACTTTGTATGTTTCCAAACACCAGTTTCTGCTCTGAAACATTATGTGCAAGGTCATTTTCAGTGTTCTTCCACTTTTGTCTGGCAAATTCCCCTGTTGTCTATATATGAAAGAAACACATTTAAACCGGATATACTGAGTGTAAAAACAGAATTTGCATGGGAGGGACAAGGGCAGAGGGAAGTCTGAAACTAAAATTACTCCAAGTAGCTTATTCAAACTGTGTTTCCAAGGTGACAAAAACCCCTTTATTGCAAGGTTGCTCATTTATGTTGTACAGTTGCCAGGATTTTGATCTAACTTTTAGTACTGAAGAACCAAAATTATCCCACTTCTTCCCAAAATAAAACCCGACCAAACACAACAAAACAGATTTTAACTGTGTAGTGGGCTCTGTCTTCACAACCAGCAACAAAAGAAAATCAGGTCAAATTGTAAAGCTGCCAATTTTAGCATCCCTTTGGAAGATGCATCCTCAAATAGCACATTCTAATCAAGCATACAGTTCATCAGGTGTCACAGGATAAATTATGCACTGAGACCCCATTACCAGTTTGCAGCCTTTCTGAGCTGGCACCTTGCACACGCGTGTGACAGACAGGACCCCACCTGGGCAGCTATTGGTGAGGCAAAGCAGGGTGAGAAAGGAAAACCCTGGGGAAACATACCCTGAACGTGCTTCTTCAGATCTTCACACATGTATTTCAGCAAAAAAGAACCCTAAGCAAACACCAGAGACTGCCTCCTGCACAGCTCTATGAACAATGCCAAAACAGACAGATCAGTTCAGCAGCACTACTGAGGCAGTAAAGCGGATGTTTTCTTAACTACGATATCAAGTCTCAGAGCTTTACCATCTAAATATCATCAACACCTTACCTCAGGATTCAAAGCCCTCTTTTGCACAGCACATTGTCCTTCTTTATGGACAAAAACTGCAATGTTGCTTTTTCTCCTGCAGTCCTGCCCCTTCCTCCTATTAACATCCTTCTCTCATAGAAAAACACTCCAAAATTTGACTTGAGAGTCATCTTCCCCCTCCACTTTGCTTGCTTCTGAAACACAAGAAATCAATTAATGTTCTAAGCTAGCGTATTTTTCCTTTCTAAAGAATATAGGGGCTCAATGAAGACCCTAGATATTTATCTGCTTTACCTGAAGAAATCCAGAGAACGATGCCCTCCTAGTTTTACCTCCTGTCTTCCCCTCTCTTAGACTCTGTCACAGCTGAGCTTACTGCAGGGGTTTGGGACATGGGGACAAGTGCCATGGCACAGGTCCATAGAAGATTCATTTCCTGAAGTGGACCTTCACCATCTCTACACCTCACATCCACTGCAGTCCTCACACACCTCGTCCGATGTTGTGGTGAATGAACCAACCAGGGGGCCACAGAGCCCAGAAACAGAGGTTTGGTGGGCTGGTACCAAAGAGTAAAACCCCACTCTGTGAAAATGGCATCTGCCTTTGAATTCCTAGGATTCCTGAGGGGCGATTCTGTCTACAGTTGACAGACGCCCCTCGTGTCCCCTAAGGGAAGGTGTCCTGGCCTGTCCCGCCTTTCGCCTCTGCCTATGGGTCCCTGCTGTGCCACCCCGCCCCCTTCCCTGTATCCCTTTAAAAAGCCCCTCAGTCTCTTCTCTCGTTCTCTTTGTATCTGGTGCCCTTCGAGGGAGCTCCTACAATAAACCCGTGGAACACCGGCCGAGGGCCACCTCTGCTCATCTGTTTCTGGCCACGCCTGGGCTATCCACAGCCCCAGGCACGCTGGGCTCCGTGCCCTCCACCGCACGGGCTGGGAGCCTGCCTAGCGAGGCACCGAGGTGCCACAGGGTGTTCTCCCTCTGTGTTGGACTTCCCAGACCAAGCTGCGGCCCCCCCAGCCTGGCCAGCGTGCCGGCATATTAATATAGTCCTTGGGCCTTGGGAGGGGCTTTGCCTGTAACACTCCCAGGGCCCTGGGCTTTGCCACTCACAGGGGCAGAGTCCTCTCTAAAAAAGAAAACGGGTTTATCAGTCTTTTGTCTGTCAGTTACTTAAAACAGTCTTAGCAGTCAGCAGTCTCTGAATGTTGACAGGTTTACTGATCGTTCCAATGGAAACCTATTCCTCCAGGATTCAATATGCACAAGGAGGCAACACGCAGGGCTGGTTCCGCTGACTGCCCCCACCTCCTCTGCCCACCCAGTGAAAACCAGCTTGTGACTCACAAAGGCATCCTGGTCTCCAGTGGCGTTTCTGGTTCCACACACCATTTGAGAAGGACAACAGTTGTTACGAGGACTGCTTCCCAAGGAGACATTTCCTTTGCTGCTGACAGGCATGAGCTCCGTTACTTCCCATGCTCAGGCTGCTGTTGCCTTAGAGACCAGAAGCAGCTGAAGAAGAATCTGCTCTTCAGGCATCAGGGTTTCCTACAGAACTGACTGATGTTTATCTTTCACCACTAAGAAGTCCTCACGTACCCTCTGGAGACTAGTGCCAGGCAAGACAGCCGGTATCAGAGTGAGCGTCCATTGCTTGTGCAGAGGCAAGAGCGGCAGGAACCGCAGGTGTGACGCTGGAGGGCTGCTCGTGCGCCGCGGGAAGCGAGATGGACACACGGGCAGCAGGATGCCAGTGCCCAGTTGCTCCATCAGCCTGGCTGTCCTCCCAGGTGACATGCAGGACTCCAGCTCCCCCTGCTTCGCTAATCTGGGGTACTTCCCGGAAGCCTGAAGTCAAACTACTTGTCATTCACGGTACCAAGTCTTGCCAGAATTTAGTGTGCAATGTTTGGGAATCCCAGTTCCCAAAACATCAAAGAAACAGTGAATTATCTATTTTAATATGGCTGATTCAGCAAACACCGTGGAGCCAAGTGTCTACCTCAAAGCACATAGCACGTGATGTTTCTGTCTGAAAAGCACATCCATCTCCCCTGCCTGTCCATAGGAATTACAGGGAGGGAAGTTCTCAAGGCTTTTAGCCCAGTCAGCAGGGGCAAGCCCTACCTTATTAATGCAGCTATGACACTGCAAATCTGTGCATCTCAACCCCTGCTGCACTGCCTGGTGCTCTCCCTGGCAGGTTTGTATACAAAATGTGTATTTTTAAAACACATTCACAAGTGTTAACCCGAAGCAGAATTTTTCTTGCCTGTCAGCGAAGAACATCTGGAAATGATCAATCTCTCTCTCCGCCTTGCCCAAATGTCTTCAGGGAGAAATCAATCTTTTAAGACATCTATATTAAAATGAAAAAACGCATTTGTAAGCTTGCAAAATTCAGTTAAGTTTTCCTGAGAAGAAAGCATAGAAAGGTAAAGGAATCCATTCTTTCTAGGAGTAAAAATCCCACAAATCCCTTTCCTTACTCTGCTGCAAGGTACACAACAAGGCATCAGCCCCCATCAAGAAACAGAGGCTCAGTGCTCTTGTCCCGGCACTGTAAATTCACATGTGCAATTAGCTCGTATACAGCACACTTTCCATTGCCTGTGGTGGGATTAATGCATAGCTGAATTTCATCCACACGTGTAGATTCTTGCAGGAATGACTGCAGTATCTCTAAGGAGAAACGTTACCATTCGGGGAACCCACAAGCAATGATCAGTGCTGCAATCTACTCTCCTCCACCACCCTTAGTAATATAATAACCAGTGAATCGATTAATATGAAAGACACAAGCTAAGGCGAGGAAAAAGCTGACTTTAGAAGGTGATATTGGTGTGCTACCAAGAGCAGAATCATTGAAGAGAGCTGTGTTTTCCCCAGCAGGGTGCATTTTGGGGGTGAAGGTGTGTGCTGGAGGGGCCGGGGTGCTGAGCGAGCAGGGCCCTGGCATGGGCAGGGTGTGCCTGCCCAAGTATTTCAGTTAGGAGCAGGAGGTGGCTTTTGAAGTGACTCTCCCTATCAGCCTGGCAGACTCCACTTTGGTTTCCAGAGTGCACCAGCTGGATTCCTTTCAGATGAAACTCAAATCAGAGGATGCACTCTAGGAGTGCATTGAATGCACTTGGACTGCTGCTGGGCGTTGCTGCTGTGGGAGCAAAGCCGAGTGAGCCCACGGCACGGGCTAGTTCACATTACAGGCACTCTCCTATTGGGCCAGATGACTAACTAATGCAGCTGGAGCCACAGACTGAAGAGCATCCTTCAGCATCATATCAGAAATAGAACCGGTCACACAGAGCTTCCCCAAAACCCTATAGCATTAACCAGGAGAGTCAGTAAACCTTATTCTTATAAAAACAGAGGAGCTACTAATTTAGCAAACAAAAGCCATATGCAATATAATTGAAAAAAACCAACAAATGTTCAAGATGGAACTGATCACCTGAAATGGATTACTTCCCAAATGAAGCAAATTTCTCAGCTGCTACTATTTCTGGTTCTTAATGCTCAAGTGTGTATGCACAATCTGGGATATAAACACAGTTCTGATGGAAAATCTGGGAGACTTTCATGGGAATTAGTGCTGTTATTAAATGGGATTGTTTTTCAGGTTAACTTCAGCAGAATGCTATTAGAATCTAAGGGATTTTTGCAGCATGAGAAGGAAAAGAAAACATCAGGGTCTACAATATATTCCCAATATAAACCAATTGATTAATTTACTCTCCTTCAGATTATTTACTAAACTCTGAATTTCAGAGCAATCCATGAAGACAGCTGTGTCACCCCCAGCATTACTGTCCTGCTGCAGCCAAAGCAGGCATCAAGTGAAGTTTCCACCTACCATGGGGCATATCCAGCCCCAAACATTTGGAAACATTTGCCCTATAAGCAAATCACATTAGGTATTTTCACAGTGAATAAGACCATTATCTTTCAGCTTTGTATGTTACCAAATTTGTATGTTGTGAAAAATTAAATGAGGTATTTTAATTAAAACCCTAAACACATACAGTGGGTCGATTCCATCTCTAGGACGCCCATTGCTTCTCTTGAGTATAATGGTATTTTCTTTTCATTCCTTTTGAATAGGCTTGAGAAAAAAAAGTTGGTTTATAAGGGCTAATTTAATTTCTGAGTGAACTGCAGGGCCTGAGTGTTAAATGCTGTCCAGAGATACCCCAGTTCAGCAGCAACGCAATCCTCAGCATAAGTCTGTTCCAAGGAAACTTGGATGCAGTGCACTGTAGCAGGTTTTGTGACCAGACAAACTGGCCTCAGGAATTATGTGTTTTGCTATAATTCTGTCATTTGGTCTAGAATTAGTTAAATTTTTAAAAATTGCATTAAATGTTTTTATATTCCCTTGGCTATGCCACAACCAAAGAACCCAGGCAAATCCTGAGGTAAATCACATTTTATAACCCTGAATATGTCATCCTGAGCCACGTACACCTGTGCTTACACAGGAGTCCTTGTTCTGTGTGAACACAAAACTACAGACCATGGAGTTGCTAGAGAGGGTGATATGCTTCCTCAAAATGAAGAAAGTTAAACTCTCTTGTTTAACTGCATGTTTTTGCTGATTTTACTGACTCACAGCAGCACCAAGCTGCCAGCACAGGCAGAAGGGCTGGTGGGGCTGGTTGCATCACTGTCTCCCCTTCCAGCATTGTTTTAAAGCAGAGGTCTGACAGGAATGGTGTGGGCCTGGGGCAGCCAATGGGCTGGGTCACCTTGGGAAGGCACATTCCAGCCTTATTTTTGTAACCTTCTATGAAAGAAGGTTAGAAGTCCATGCTATAATAAGAAAAATGCAACTTTTCAAAGCCAATTCTTCCTTACCTTCTTATTTTACAGAAATAAGGGTTTTTCTTGAGTATTCTTAAATTTAAACCAATTATACCTTTTTCAAGCACAAGATCAAAAACCCCCTTTTGGGCTTTTCTCTTCTCAGTTAGAAACTATGAAACTCAGTAGTTTGTCTGAAATAGACATTTAGCATGATATTTAACCATTCATTATTTTCATATTGATTTTCACTGCTTTGTTGAGACAAACATGTTTGACTAAAATCGTGTGCCAAATAATTAATTTCATCATGATCCATCAATATAAGAATTACTTTTTTAAAGAGAAAGGATTGGGTAACTCTCCCCACACAGCATTCAAAAGTCATGTGAAATTTACAGTGCAAAAGCTGTTTAAAATGCCTTTGTCTAGAGCAAGGTATCAAGAAAGTAAACAAAATAGATGTGTAGTGTTTCAAGAGACACTTCACCAAGCATTAGAAAGAAAATTGGAAGGGAATTGGGTTCTGTAGCCTAGCAGAGCTGCAGATGATTCAACAGGCTCCGTGCCAGTGGTAACAAAAGCGCTCTCTGCTGGAGCAGTACAGCTGGAAAACCTGCAAACGGGCTTTATATAGATACTTTAAAAAGAATAAGTTTTCAAGGTGGAAGCAGTATTTCATTACTATTGTCAGACACCATGGTGACACAGCTGCCAGAGCTACAGCTTCTTTACAAGGATCTGAGAGCCAAGCACAAAGGTTCCTGTGAGAACAAGACACTAATGGTAAGCAAACCTTAGATCTTGAACAAACCCCAGTATTCCTAGTTATTAAAACAGTATGTTTTAAACCAGTCCTTGCCATTGCCAGCCTTGTAACTACATTAAATAATACAACTCTGAAACATTTCAGACAACGTATAAGCTCTTAGTCTCACAAAATACAATTTTATCAGTCCTAAGGAAGGGATTACCACAGAAAGTGACACATTTCTAGATCAGAAGTCTGACAGAGAAACTTTTTTGTGTGTGTAAAAAACCTCCTTCTTTAGGTCTTCATTAAGTAGTAGTGATCCTTTCTGCAACAGAAGTGAAATTAGCCTCTCACATTATCTGGCCTGGTTCCTCAAAACATCCCTTAACGGATTGTGTCAGAGAGGTTACATTTTTAACAAAACTGGACCATGTTCTGCTTCCAACAGAAAGACTCCCCAGTGACTTTTGCTGTGAGCCTGCTGCTGGCAGGGTTGTTGTTTGTTTGGTGGTTTGGTTTGAGGAGAGTGTGTTAATCCTCCCCTGAGAAGTGCTGAGGTTTAGTTCTAACTCCCCATTACATTTTCCTGGGGTTACCCTGTATTAACCCTGTATTTGTTTTCGTGTCAGTCCATCTGCAGCAAGAAACGTGGTGGGAGAAGTTATAGGAAGGGATGGAAAACCAGGGTTAGCTGCAAAGAACAAGTTTACCTTTTTAGAAGACAAGAAAATACAGCGTTCTTGTGCTGCTGCTCACAGTTACAGCAAAGCAAGTATCTTTGTCTTCTGAAGCTGCCAAGACTAAAGCATTCTAAAGATGAAGACCACTTCATCTTCTAAATGAAGAGCCCTGATAAAATTATTTGATAAGGACTAAAAATGCTTATCTCCATTCACTGAATTCATTGCATTCTTCCATCAATCCAGCTCCACAGGCACTGGCTTCCCTGAAAATTCCTGCTTTTTTCAGAAGTGCCCTGAAGAAAACGGTTCAAAGGAACCAGCAGCACAAACCCATTCCAATCTCTTGCTGTGACTCTGCCTTCCAGCCCTGACCAATCTTTGCACATTTCTAACAGTGACACAAATTCTGTGGACTCCTCTGAAGATGATGCTGCTCCTTTTGGTCTGTAATACTCAGCATAAAGAACTAGCTCACTGCAATCTCTACCCCTTGATTATTGCTGCTATTTCTTGGTTCCTAATTATATGACTTTTAAACTTTTAGAAAGCAGTCCACTGCTACCAACACGTTTGTCTCAGAACAGAATTCCCTGAGATTCCCATGTCTCACAGGAAGCCTCCTGTGCAATGAAAACTAAGTATTCCTTTTTAGCAGTTTTCTGTATTCTGCCAGTATTTTGTTGCACAGAAATCCTGCTTTTGCTTCAGTCTTGACATTGTAAGACAGCCACAGCCTGCCCAGCTAATCACTGCCTCTTGCTACATCATTTGTTAAACTTCACCTCAGTCAGTGCAGCCAGAAAACGCCTTTGGCAGTAATGGAATCAGATTTCTTAACAAGGTGCCTCCATTTGCTCAAGGGTTTTCTAATCACATCTTATGCTAGTGTTTTTGAGAATTCTTTTCCTCTGTAACATTTGCCCTCCTGTGAATTACAGAGGAGTTGGCATCTCCTCCTGAGCATGCCTGGACAGCCATTCCCACTCAGCTGCCTCAAGAGCAACCGGCCTGTCAGCAAGTTCACCTCTGTAGGGCACTGGTACCACCGTGCTTGTGCCCAGGCCTGAGGGTCCTGGGATTTGTCCAGCTATTGGGAAAAACAACCTTTCAGATTCTTCCAGTCTAACAAGGAATTGTGGGTGTCCTTAAACAACATCTCTCAAAATGGAAATGCTGCACAGCTGTAGCCATTGCCAGGGGTCCCTTTCAACTGCTACAACCATTTATCCTACAAGAAGCAGCAGTTCAGATGTAATCATCTTCCATGCTTTTAAGACAGTCCTGCACTGTTCTCACATCCAATCCACACCCAAAGCAAGAGCACAAATATTTGTGACCAGTGGCCAAAGGGGCTTGGATAAAATCAGCAAGCTAACACAGAAACAGGAAAAAGAACCTTCCAAGCCTGCCAAGAAAATCCAAATTGTATTGTGCTGGTGACTGAAAGCATTGCATCTTTTTGTCCTGATTCTGCCACGATTCTCTAAGATTAGCAAGCTGGCAAAGGAGCTTCCTGTCACCGAACTGAGCCAGCACTGCACAGCTTCTCTTTCTCTCCAAAGATAAAAACGCCTCTTTCTGTGCCGAGTCCAGGTTCACAATAAATTACTCTTTATGGAACACACTACATTTCTCTGGATTTACTTTCATATTGGCAGCACTAAGCTTATCACAAACTATTTGTAAATGAATCAGCGCTTTCAAGAGCAGTAGTCTGCATCAAGAACAGCAACAGCACAGTAACAGAGGGATGCTTTGCCACAACCTCCCTGTCAGCACTTCTGGGAAGAAGCACTGCCTGCCATTATCCTCAACAGCTGTACTTCTAATACTGATGTGAATTCTTCTTTTCCAGATCATCCTGCGTCTCATGGAAAGCCAAGTACTGCAGCTGCTATTGTGCCAGCATCTGAAGCAACACAATGTGCTCATTGCAAATTAATTGCCTTCCAGACACGCTTTTTCTGATTTTGACAATTTTTTAAGATAATTTCCTCAAATCAAACCTGTATGCATATTTTACTGCCTTTTTCTCCCATTACATATAATGATTGTAATCAAATCTGATTCATCATAAAAACAGTAGAATGATGGGTTAATAGAGCACTAATTTTCATAGGCAATCTTCCCCATTTGTCAGCAGGGGTGTATGTTCACTGTCACTGTCTTCCCTTGAAAGACAATCCAGGATAAACTGTTCTATAGTTAAGAGATTTTCTGAACATCTGAGCTATCAGTTTAAGTTTAGTTGGTGTTCACTCACGTTTCATAGAGCCTCATGTGTCGACAACTTTTCATTATTAGCTGCCCAGACCTGAAGAAAACCTCTAAGTCTGCTTCTTGAAGTCTTTTGAGTTCCTTCAGAAGCTGCAGCACTGTACCTCTTCTCTCATCATCTCTTTCTGAAGATGCACTGAAGCATGCCTACCAAAAAAACTTCCAGCTACAGAACCCATCTACCCAGATAACTCAGCTTCACACAGGCTCTCACAGCCTTGTTTCAGATGTCTTCAGAAAAAGAAGAAAACTCGTTTGAGCCATTTCTCCTGAAAAGGGAAGCTGCCATGATCGCTGCTTACAATGAAGATTCCCTCAACCTGCAAATAATACAATTAATTGTTCTTCTCCCAGGCTAGACATGCTGGTTTTCTCCTTGGAAACTGAGAATCAGACGGTGTTAACGTCAAGAAAACTGGACACTACATATAACATATGGTCTGAAAACAAAAGGAGCAATTGGCAGGGTAAGTTCCTGAGCTGCCCTGTAGAATAACAGAGCAAAAAATGCATGGACAAAAGCCTCCTTGGTCACAGCAGTTATGGGAATGCATCCTATTTCCAGAGCTGGTGACATTAACCTTCAGCTGTAACACTCTTCAAAGAGCACTTCACTAGCAAACAGAACTACTGTAAGACTCAAAAATGCAGATGGAGTATTTTGAGAAACCCTACAGAGAGTTGGCACTCCAGAAGCTTTGCCATGACAGTGTCCCTCATCCTGGAGCTTGCTAGGACAGTGTCTGGTATCTGGGTTTGTGCTAGGAAAGGTGGGCACAGGGAACCCTCAGCTGTGCCAAGTACCATTTTTTGAATTGTTCCCAGACTAATGGCATAGGAGGGGTGGAATATATCACAGATTTGGCCCTACAGTCTGTGAAACTGGCAAGGAGCAGTTGCAGAGTCTGCAGGTAGACAAGGATCCAGAGAAAGCATTATCACACTGCCAAGGCTAGAACTGCATAACTTGTTAATAACTTCATCTGTTCACTAAAAATGAATACACTTTTCTATATATTGAGGTTAAAAAAAATCTCTTAATATCACTTAAAAAATATTAACATCATATTAGCACATATGCACACAGAATCTGTTCTGCCAATGTAAAGCTAGTTCAAGACAGAAGGAGAATAGAAAACACAAATTTTTACATTAAAAATTTAATTACATAAACTTCTATTAGTAGGCCGTAATCTCACTGCAGACTTTCTAAGGCACAGAATCTTTATCTGAAAATATACAGCAACCCTTTCTCCAATCCAGTACCAGCTGGTACCTCGTCATATACAGACCCAAAAACCCATTCAGCAGCATACCACAAATGCAACATACACTGACTAACACTCTGAGAAGACTACCAACTGTTTGTACTGAAACAAATACAATTTGGCAGCAAAGACTCTATCACAGCTTTGTCATAATTTTTGTCCACATAAATATCTTGATTCTATTTTCTGTTTCAGGAAGAATACATTACATGCTTCAATTCTCCCCCCATCAGTTAGTCTGATGTTTCACTGATGAATATCCCATAACATCAAAATAATTATAAAATATTAAACTCCAATTTTAGGTCCATTTTTTTCAATTTGTAGTTGTGTATTTATTTAAACAAAAAAGCCCTGAGGAATCTGTTAAGACACGCATCAGTGAATGGCATATAATACAAAGTTAATTATTCCTATTCCCCAAGCATGCAATGCAATATTTATACCACAGATGTTTTCAAATGTAGTTTTATTCCAGTGACTATTTGCAGTCTATACATACATTTAAAAACAACATCATGTGAACATATCACAGACCAGTACCTAAAAAACCTTTAGTATATACTCCTTTATAAAAGGTTTTGACACAATGGAAAAGTCAGTCCAGAAAAACTCATGTTACCAGGTTTCTTGATAAACAGAATACTGTGAAGCCCTGTAACCTGCATGAGCACATGTATCCATGGCAATGGATCTCTCTTCTAAATCCTTGTTTTAAATAAACAGGTTTATATTTTGTTCAGTAAACAAGTTCTACCACAACACTGTCCATTTAATTTTGTGCTTTCCAAAAGGCAAGCATACTACAGAAATAAAATTCCCTACCCAATACGAGAGAGAAATACAGTAAACACGTATTTGTTTCCCATTCCAGCAGAGGAATCCAAGTTCCTTGAAATTCTCATTCTGTCTAAATCCAAAGCACCCTGCTTATACCTTCTTCTTCTTCTTCTTCGCTTGCTCTCCAGACTCTACTTTACGTTTCTTAGCAGAAGCTGGTTCATCCTCTTTTTCACCATCTTTAAATAAAAGAAAGAGTTAATCAAAGTCAGCAAAGCCAGTTTTTTGTCTTAGACACCATCCTGTCTCAGAACAACTGACTTAACCACATCTGAGATGGCTGGAAAAAAGACACTGTAGCATTAACTGACAACATTCTCATTTGCAGAATGCAGACAATATGTGGACAAAACAGGAATGGCTACTTCTTATTACTACCACAAACCACTGCAGGTAACTAAAAAAAGGCTTTATGCCACTGTACAGTACCTGTTCTAAAAAAATTATTATTTGACTAGCTAATAAAGCTAGAAAATGACATTTTTGAAGCAGGAAATAATGTCAAGATCAATTAACCTTTTACCTTCTTACTTTGGATGAAGGCTGACTAAGAGAAATGCATGGACAGGGGAAACATAAAGAACACATGGAGCAAGACATAAAAATTGTTACTGGGAAAGAACACCCAGAACTAAAAAACGTGCAAGACAACAAAAAAATCTTTCCTTTGGAAGAAGTTTGCTGAAAACTTTACTGGTGAACGAAAACATTATTGTGTGTTCTGAAAGCCCAGAATTTCTCCTTCTGGTTCTGTTCTCTCGGCTGTTGCTGGCTATTCTCTTTCTCCAGCAATTAAAAAAAAAATTCCTCCTACCTGTCAAATATTTCTTTACTTCCTGAATTACCATTACGGCTTGTACCATCATTGAAAGTGAAGAGGATAGTAAATATTTTCTTCAGTGATCTGTCCCATGGACATCCTATTTGATTCCTCTCTTGGACCCCAAGTTTTGCAAATGTTATAAAAATAATCTGACCTACGTCTACAACTAAGGTCAACACAGCAGCACCTGAAGCTCTCACACCACCTTCTCTTTTAGCAGCACCATGACTGAACCTGTTGGTTTCAGAGAACTACCGTGCCACAGACTCTAATCGTTCCCTGCTAATGACAGTGGGGGAGAGGAGCAGAGAGACTGCTCGAGGGTCTGTGTTGATTCCAAGAAAGCCAAAACACCGGCACTGCAGTCCACCCATCGCTGCAGCCAGAGCGCTCTGCCCTTGGGCAGCAGTGGATGCAGGAGCAGCCAGCAGAGCTTCCTCCGGGCCCAGGGAGGGATGCGGCCACAGGGGACGCGCCCGGCCGGGCCCGGCTCGGCTCTGGAAGCACACACAGCCGGAGCAAGGCACGGCCGCCTCAAGCCAGGGCCTCACCCGACTCCAGGGGCTCCTGCTCCTCGTCCGGCAGGAACTTGGCTTTGCCGGCCTGGCGGGGCGCGTCGTCGCCATTGTCCTCGTAGATGTTAGACCACTTTATGGCCATGTCGAGAGCGGGGGCCGGCGGCGGCGGCTTCTCGGGCGGGCTGTAGGTCTCCGGCGGGGGCACGGCGTTGCTCCTCCACACCTTGAACTCCCTGGGGGGCTGCGGGAGAGAGCAGAGCGCCCGTCACACCGGGCCGGGGGGCCCGGGGCGGCCCCGGCGCCGCCTCGGTTCACCCCGCGCCCCACGCACCTCCTCGGGCGCCCGCAGGACGCGGCTCTCCCAGTCGATCTCCTTGTTGAGAGGGTTGTAGAGGAAGGCGGGCGGCTGCGACACCCGACGGAAGAGCTCGTCGGGCGGCGGCAGCCGCGGCCGCCCCGGGCTGCCCCCCGAGGCCGCGCCGGCCCCCGCCGGGCGCTCGTCGGGCTGGGGCTCTTCGGGCTCCGAGTCAGAGCTGGAGCTGCCGTAGGCCGCGAAGTAGCCCAGCGGGTCCTCCCCCTCC
>VWPU01022899.1:0-22489 GCA_013398955.1 Callaeas wilsoni | reverse complement strand
CCTTCGCCGACCGTCACCCAACATAAAAATACTGAATATCCATAGCAGGCTTAAAACTGGGCTTTCTCATGCAGCTTTCAGCATGACTTCTCCAGAAACCAAAGGAATATCCCTGGAGATCCACCACCAGTCTCCAGCCTATTCACATGCTCAGGCCTGGACGGGGTGTGAACAAGTCTTGGTCGAGAAACCATGCGACCATACACGTCTGTGTGCTCACGTCCATCTGAAACACACAGCTTCTTAGATTACTGCACATCTGAGCTAATAACAGGATCCTAGAATGTCCTGTGTCAGAAAGGACCTTAGAGACCATCCTGCTCCAACTCCCTACCATGGGCAGGGACACCTTCCTCTAGACCAAACTGCTCAGAGCCCCACCCAATCTGACTTTGAACACTTCTAGGGATGAGGCACCCACAATTTCTTTGAGAAACATGTTTCAGTGCCTCACCACCCTCACGGTAAAGAATTTATTCCTAATATCTAAACTAAACCTACAATATTTCAGTTTGAACAAATTCTCCCTTGTCCTGTCACTAAATGCTCTTGAAACCTGTAAAGGAGCTGAGTTTCAGTCCATTCATCCAATTCAATTTTATTCACCAGTTTATTTTCCACTGGCTTTGTGAGAATGTTAGAAAACATTTAAAAAGTTATAAATAAAAAAACTTATAAATAAATAAGGGCTGATTTACCAACAGAATGCTTACATATTCCAAACTTTTCTTGGTAGGTATATTAGAATTGGAAATTAGCAACTTCTGAAACAGACTGTTTTCTTTCCTTGCCATGAATCTAAAAAAAAAAAAAAAAAAAATTGCATTTTATCTTTTTTCTTAAAATGAAGCTAAGTTCTTTACATGAACCTTCCCTAACGCCTCATAAGGAAAATTTAAAACCTATTTCTATATGAAACATTTCTCTAGGGAGAGTTTTGTGCACTTTGAAGCTTATTAATCATGGATATCATGGGAGGGGGAAGGAAAAAAGGGATACAAGAAAGCCTTAGCAGTGCTTGGTTTTCATATGTTCCTTTTGAGCCTCAAATTGAAAAAAGGAAATTGAGCATCAAATTCTCATTTTACTTCTTCCCACACAAACAGCTCTAAAGGAAAGGTTTCTGTCAACAATGCCTGTAAGTTAGTGTGTTCCTAAACATTCACTGATTATAGGAGTTAGTCTGCTATCAGCATTGATCCTTTGGTTACAAGAGCCATCATATTTCAGAATATATGGCTGCATAGTTCCTTCTATTGCTTTTGGTATTTTCTTCTTAATTTTCTCCATGATTGACCTGGAGAAGCACAATTTAGAACTTATTTTAATTTATTCTAAATCATTACTCTTTTCCTTTTCCAGCCTGACTGTGGCAGGACATATCCTTCCCCTCTCTACCTGGTGCAGATGTGGAAGAGATAACCCAGGGGCTGAAAGGCCCAGCAAGGGGTCTTTTCTGGCATCAAAAGGGCTCAAGCCCCAGCTAAGAATCAACATCTTAGTCTGGAGAGCAGATGTAGAAAGAGATAACAGAAATATTCTGGACTGAGAGACACTGTTTTACAAACTGTAAAAGACACATGAGTTAGCACAGAGGCAGAAGCCATCTACACACACACCCTCAGAGTGTGGGGGACTTCTCCCCAGAATTTGGATGCAGATTCCACAGTTGTTTTCCTGGCAATTGAGGGAAACGTTGTGTGCCCCACCAACAACTGGGTGGTAAGATACATTGGATCCTAAGTTATATTATTTCTTCGCTAGCCATAAAATTGATGGTACCTTTAACCTCGCGCTGTATATACCTACTAGTAGTTTCTTTTTATTCTTATTTCTGTGTAGTATATAGTTTGTTTTAAGTCTTATGTCTGTTAGTTTTGTGTCTATTAAATAAATGATTCATTCTATAATAGACCGAATCAGCCATTATTAAAGAACATGTGACTGAAAGTGGGTTTTGAGGTGCTGACCACCCCAATAAAGCTACTGCCTGCTGCCAGAGGCCTGGGCTAAAGGCAAGGAATTATCTAAACCCTCACATCCATTCTTAACACTGATTAAAGAGAACACATTTTTTTCTTTTTTAGCATATTTGTCTTAGTTGATAACTGGAGCCCTGCGATAGTCCCATGGGGTTTAGGAGAGAAGAAAGAGATTGTCAAGGACTGTAGGTAATTTTGGCATATCGCCTTTCAGTTTATAAATAAAATTGGTTAATAACGACTTTGTTTCCTTCTTTTTATGTAAAAGGTGGAAGGATACTTTCCTCATACCTCTGTATTTTGCACAGTGAGTGCATAGGAAATTTCTCTACGACTTCAAAGACTCCAGGAATCTTGAAATACTTGAGGAGAAGACAAAAGAACTAGGTAGGATTTGGGTAGGGTAGGAATGTGCTCTGGAATTGCACACGTGAGAGACGTGCCTTTCATTAGTCCATAAGCTGGATAGAGCATTTACTAGGATTGAAAGAGGCACAGGTAAGCACAAGGGACTGAACATCCTCTATCCCCTGGTATTTAGAAGAACAGAGCAGCATGGGGTCTTAAAGCTAACTCTAAACCCTTGCACAGCTTTTTGCTTTTGCACAGAGTCATATGCTTTGCAAATGAGCTTTGAAGAAGTATCTCATTTTTATGCAGCATTTTGATCCCAGCTTGTCATTAG
Organism: Callaeas wilsoni; assembly: GCA_013398955.1. Lineage (NCBI taxonomy): Eukaryota > Metazoa > Chordata > Aves > Passeriformes > Callaeidae > Callaeas > Callaeas wilsoni. The sequence goes on along the minus strand of VWPU01022899.1, from coordinate 19,822 downwards.
GGGCTTAGAAAATGCAGCTAGTCGAGAGAAACTCACTAAAATGGCCCAAATTCACTGTAGATGAGCAGAATTTACAAACCTAACAGAGAATTCCCCATCTCTTCTGCGGAATGCTAGAGGAAAAGCCCGTGGCAGGATCCTTGGAGGTATATTTACAGTTTACTTTTCTAAGGCTACTAAGTCTCACACCCCAGCTGTTTTTTTCACATGCATTTATACTTTCTCCTTTAAGTGCACGCATCAGGGCTCCACACAGGCCGAGGGCCTCCATGAGCCTCCCCACCACAGGTCCAGGGCTCTCTCCAGACTACAGAGGAACTGGGTTGCTTTGAGGACCTGAGTGCAGGGACTGCATTCAGGGCCCTAACAGCACATTGCCAAAAACTTCCTTACAACAAGCTCGCTTCAAGCTCCATGGAACAATTTCATGACTAATCTGAAAGAGGGCTGAAACGTCTCAGGACTGCAAGAGCCTGCCAGCAAAGGCAGAGCCAGCCTGGTCCGTGGCTCTCTCCTGTAGAGAAGAACCCCATGGACCTTGAAAATACATTTCAAAACTGAGAATTAAAACTCATAAAAATACAGCTCAGGGCACTACTTTCATAGGTGTTCCACTCTGGGTCACACTGAAGTTATAAGACCGTGGTGACAGTAATGCCTCTGTATGAATAACTCAAGAAGAGCTTCCTCACAGGAACATTTGGTTAAGCATTTGCAATATATCATGGTCCCTACCATAGGGGACAGTTCAAAATGTGGCATTGATTTGTGTGAATTTTCACTGAACATATTAAAAACCCCACCAAAAATTACTTGTCTTACAGATTCCTGTTGTGCCTCGGGGAGAGTGTAGGCAGTTATACACAAATTAAAGTGGGGCTCTCTGTGCTTGAAAGAAGATTGACATTTATCATTTCAGAGGCTTTAAAATGTACTCATGGGTTAAAAGTGTGTAGATATGCAATGAAACCTGTTCATGCATCAGTAGAGATTAATAGCCAGGGACCAGTCACTGCCTGAAAGGAGAGAACTCACACGAAGGCCGTGGAATTATTCATATTTCCACAACCTTCATCCTGAATTCTTTTCAGGATCCCACAAAACTTCTGTTGGTCTTATCATTCCAAGGGACAGGATTTTTGCCCACATACACAGAGAAGAAGCCACAGTCTGTTTTCTTCATATTCCACAATCCTGCCAGAGCAACTAAGGAGGCTGGTAAATGAAAAGCTAGTGAAAGAAAGACCAGTTCCTTGCTTTGGCTGAGAGGTACCCTGCCATCTCCTTCTGTTTCATGACAGCATGTTTCCAGTAAAGATCTGCTGCCAGAATTGACTTAGGTATGTGATTCCTGGTGTCCTTCCTCTGCTAGCTCTTGCAGTGCAGGTGGACTTTTAAAAATAACAGAATCTGAAGACAAGACTTTTACTGGAGATTTGCTTTATGGTTGGTAAAGACAAGGCCAGAAAAAGAGTAAAGATCTTAACTCCAGGTAGACCACTAAACCAAGAAAAGAGATACTTAGACTTTTATTTTTGCTTTTAGGACATTTTTGAATTTTCTCCAAAGATTTTTAAAGCTGAAATTAGTGGCTTTGTAAGTTTTACAAGCTTGTACAACTGATAGTTCACAAGGACCATTTTGCCATCAGAAGGCAGGTCTCTGAAAATATCCAGGGAATATTAGAGTGGTTAATTTATTACTATGAAAATTGCAGTCCCTAAAGTAAGCTGGATCGATAAGCAAAAGGAAGCAGTCCATTATATGTGCTTATGTTGCAGCATTTGGAAAATTCTTCTCCCTTTCCAAGCAAAAAGTTAAACGTAGATATGCGTTCATTACCATACATGTAAACTACCCACTTCTTGCTCTCAGAGATATTTTGGGACTTAGTTAAATATTTTTGTCCTTGTTTTTGCAGGCTGCTCAAGTATAAACCACTGCTTTTAAAATATCATTAATCAGCAGTAGGAGTTGGTGATGCCCCATGGGCACACAGACTTGAGTGGAAAAGATTTTGAGCATCTACCATAGATACAGTGTGTGGGCTTGGATAACTGTTTTCAATTTTTATGTCTGTAAAACTGAGGAAATACTTATCTCCTCACAAGAATGCCATTTAGCAAAGATTTACTGTTTTCTAATTGCTGGTGTGATGTTAGGCTTGCTTTCAGACATAATTACTTGATAATCTTATTGTTCTATGAAAATTGTCTTTAAACCATTGCAGTAAAAAACCAATTTATTTTGGTTTTGTGGTAGGATATGTGCTAGCAAATAATATATCATAACAAAGTAGTGCAGGGAAAACACCCTAAATGGAGGAAAATTTCTTTAGAAATTTAATTTTAAAATTTCAGCAATACGGGGAGGATTTTCCCTCATAAAGATCTACGGCTACAATGGATGATAGTGCTTTTGTTAAGAGTGTTACTTTGGTTAGGAACAAAAGCTGTTGTATCTATATTAGGTAAAGATTAGAGGGGAAAAAGAGGTGCAGAAACCCAAACTCCTAGTTGAACAGCAAGAGCAGAACATACAAAAAGAAAGAAAGAAGACTTCAAGCAAAGCCAAGCCAGCCACATGGTACAGTGATTTAAACCAAAGCTAAAAAGGCAGTAACATTTTTTCTGTAGATATTTATAAAGGCAGAAGGAATCCACTGACAGGACAAGCATGAAAATACTGCCAGAAGTTTTTGGCTGTAAGAGAGCAGACAGGTGAGCAAAGGGAAGAGCTTAGGTTGGAGCTACTCCTGGTTTGGTCAGGTCTCTGCTCAATATAATCAGCAGCCTAATTGTATCATTCTTACTTTAAATGAGCCTTTCTAAGTCTTTCAACAGAAAAGTGATAATAAAAGTGGTTTTTGAGATAGACATGAAAATCAATAAATGAACTGGCAGTAAAAATAAGAGAAAATAATTTTTAAAGAATTTTTTGTTCAGTGCCCGGTAAATGATGTTTATCTCTGTACACCATTGCCACTTTGTGGGTTGAGAGTGTTTGGCTATTCCACAAAGAACTTAACTTACTTCTCATGATTAATATGTTAAAAGATCTGCAGATCCAAATAACAATATTAGAAGAAGTCCTTGAACGTTTTAGATGACTGATTTAGTATCCATTTGAGACCATCAGATCAAGCGATTAGTCTTGGTTCTGTAATTTAAGCATTAACTGTAGCTGAACAATTCAATAATCATTAGAAGAGTCAGCTGATACATTCTAAAAATGTCACTACCTATGTCATTATAAATTTCATATTTATTAACATTAACTGCATCCTAAATTGGAACAAAATGAGGTGGCCTAGCTCTCAAGCCTCAGTGACTTTCTAAAGTTAGAGCCATCTAACCTAAATCTACTTCCTTTAAGCTAAATTTTAAAATGGAGAATTTTGAAATTACTTCCCATCAAAGCACATGGTTACATGTCTGGCTGGAGCTGTGTAAATGGTAAGGGCCTGCAGCAGAGACACGTTCCATTCCAAAGAGCTCCTCTGGTAAGGATACCGTGTGAGGCCAAACAGCTGTTTGGGTCTCTGCCAAGACACATCTTCAGCACAGCCCTGTCTGTAGACAAATGTCTCTTGTGCTTCACGTAATAACCCTCCCTTAGGTCCGAACAAAGCAATTAAGCCATGGATAGGGATAGAAGCTCTATTTAAATCTTTGTTTCTCAGCATTTATGTACAGGAACTGCAGATGAAAATTGAAGCCTTGTCCACATTCTATATAAAATACAGACTAAAGCATCTTCCTGGGTTGGAAGGAACATAAAATGATCACACATATTTTGAGGTAACTTGACCATTTATAAAAGATATTTTTTTTGCTGCTGAAGGTACCTTTACAGTAATGTCCATAGCCCGACTTCTGATCACTCCTCACACATTTTCCATGTTGCTATCCTTCAATTTTGCTCTTCCCTCAATGGATTTAGTTCTTTTTCTTTGTAGGACAGATTTTAGGTCCATTCAAAACTGAAGAGGTTTTCCTTTGGGCACATTTCTTAGAGCAATTTTATAGATGTTTATATCAAAGCACTTACTTAAGCACATTATAAAAATAAAAACATTGAGTCGTATTCCTTTCAGTGTGATGCTTTCCCCAATGACATATTCTTTGGATGCAATGAGAGATTGATCGAAGCTGGACTAAGACCTCTCTAGTTGCTGTTATTTCTTCTTTTTTTGGTGAGAGTTAACTTGACAAAATCTGTAAGAGTTAATTTTTTTTAGACAGTTTGTTGACCACTTCATACTTTTACTCTAGATTGATCTAGGGTTTGCAGGCAGATTTACTGTGTATTTTTCCTTAGAAAGTCTTGAGTGAAACCAAAGTCTTTCTCAAGACATCCACAGTGAACGGTTCATGGTTAAGGATGCAAGTAATTGGGCAACCTGCATCTAAATAGAACTAAATAACCTCCCAAACTTAATAAAGCTTATATATTTTTGGCATCTATAAATATATGAGCTTAATAAAGTTTTAAAATTTGTACTGGTTTAGGTACTGCAGAGGTTGTGTTATATCCCAGATATCCCATACACTCAATCTGAACATACAGAAAAGCTCTGAAATACTTAATTTGATATTGTACTCTGGCTGTGGAAAATGCAAAATAAAACTGCTGGCTGAACTATTAAAACTAAAGATTAGCTGTTTTCTCTGTTTCAGGGCCTCTAGATACCTAGCTTTCCGGGAAACCGAGCAAGTAAGCATTGTGTCAGAGAATTTATCTCCCAATGCCTTCATCTTGAATAGAGCCAGAGAACAACCTCCTAGGAGCATTTTCCTTTGGGGTGTGTTGAGATGCTGCATTCAAAACTGCCAGCTGGGAGCTCAGCTGGTGAAGGCTGTTCCAAGAGTATCCCAGGAAGGAGCATTTGGAGGCACTTGCTGTATGGATGCAGAAGGCTGAGGCCAAAGAGATCTGTGTACTGGTGGAGGAGAGCTACAGTTGAAAATGATGCTTTCCCTCACTGCAAGAAAAATGCAGAGAGAAAATTTCCTCAGATAAGGGGTTTGGATGTGAAACGGAAGATCTGAGTGGGATTGTTTAGACATAAAATTTGAGAACAAATTCAGAGTTCAGTAAAACATCCAAGAGCCGATGTACCATCTGCTGTCTGTTGGTACTCTTCTCAGAGAGAGAATTTGCAGGCCAGAAGGGAAGGAATCCATATCCCTTGAGGGTAAACTGCGCATTTGGTTATCCATCACACCTGTGTGCTTTGTTTGTGTCACACTACAGCCCCCTTCCCTAACCTGTGCTCCTCAAAAGGGTTGTGAATGCACTTTGCTACCTGTGAGCTTGGTCTCATCTTCAGTGATTAAGTTAAATTTTTGCAAGGGTAAGAGTGACTGGAGAGATGCTTCCATGAGTCATGTCAAGTTAGTATGATCTAGAAGCCCTCTCAAAACCTGCAAACTGGTGCCTTCCAGATGGTTTGAATTCCTCGTATGGCCAAACAGACGGCTAAAAAGTTCTTTTAGACAGGATCTCATGGAAGAAACAATATTCAGGACTCTGTTTCCTACTAGTTTAACACAGTTTCAGTTGGTAAGACTGAGGATCTAAATTCAGAAGTTTTCAATTAAAAAAGGAACTCCAGATGCAGACACAGATGTACATGGACATAATAATTTAGCAGCTTTGCAAGTCTTTACCAGGATTAATACCTTTAGAACCTTAAAGTTATTCAACATTTTGGGGGCCTTTTTTTCATTATTTTGTTCTCAGGATGTGAAAATAACTTTCAGAAAATTCATTGGTCTATCTATGGCAGATAAAGTTTATAAAGTATAGAAAGTGCCATTACAAATTAATGAACAGTAGTGTAAATAAATGCATTTTCCATAAAACTCTCTGTCTTATGACAACATTAGGGACCCTGAATAATTTTATTAGGTTGTTTTAATAAGTTATTATTTTTAAAATCAGAAAATTATGAAAGCAAATATCAGTGCTTGTTTAAACTAAAAGAATAAGACATTGGAAGGAATTTTTAAAATTAAAATCTTAGACTCGGATAGTAGCTTGTTAGACAACAATATCGAATGCTTCGTAATGGAAGCGATTTCCACCATGTAGACTGTATCCTTTATGATGCCATATGGCTGATTCAGGAGACCCATGAACATTGCAGTTCCATTATGTTCTCTTCATAATCCAAATACAGAAAAGCATTTCTGAAAGTAAATTCATGAAACTTTTTGAGAAAGATAATTAATACTGGAAATCTCACACAAACTACCCCTATATCATAAAGATGAGGTAAAAAATCTGCACAAAAACTTCAAGAAAATTGTATCCCTTTTATTTGTTATATGGTTACTCATATTCGGTATTTATCTGTGACTGCAGTGTTTACATTTAGACTTCACTGGTGTATTTAAAGAAGGTATTAGAATTGGTGGTTTTTAATTGCCTAGAAATATTTGCCAAAGCAAATACAGTTATTTTGCATGTACTGTTGTGCTTGCTGCACAAAAGCAGCATCTCAGCATTGCTTCAACATTTCTTCAAAACTCTAATTAGAGTCATTTCCTGCAGGCTCCTCAGCATGCTGAGCTTTCCTTGTATCAAATTAGGCACAGAGCTTTTTAGGATGTATAAATTGGAAATCAATGGAAGCTCCTGACCTAATTATCTTCTAAGACATGGACCTGAGAGTTTTCAGGGGGATTCATGACAGGATGTTCATTCTCAGTTTCCTCTGGGTGGATGCCAGTTTTAGAGGCAACACTTCCTTTTACAAACTGTATTTGTTTCAGAATGGCAATCATTTACCCTTGTTTCGCTCTTATCGGTCCTTCCACCATTACCTTGTCTATCTCTCTCACCATTTTTCTAACATTTTTTGCTGTGCTATTTAAGTATTTCCAGCCTGAAGAAGTCATGCCTCAATAGGCCAGAGATAAGCTTTGAAAAATGTGTAAAGCAAAAACATTGAATTATTTTTAAAGTATCGTCTAGTTCTCATCTTTTACCTTGCAATAAGTTATTTTTGTATAAAATATATGTTTTGGGTAGGATGCCTTATTCTCCTATTTAATGTTTCCTGTGACCCTGAAAACTCTCCCAAGACTGTATGATCTGCGGAGAAAGTTGAGCTAAGCCAACCTCCTCTATTACTCCTACAGTCCCGGCAAATGGGAATTTGGGAAATGAAAGGTGAGTGGAGACCACTGCAGGCAAAGTGCAGGGATTGCAGGAGTACCACCCATGTGACAGCATGCCATCACCTATCCCAAACTCTGTGTCAACATGCCTTGGACCTTGACAGAAGCTCTTGCTAAAATCCTGGAGGCAAAAGGCGAGTGGAGTAATAGTGGAGTAAAAGAGAAGAGATGGAGGCTGAGCATGCAGAAGAGTCTTGATGCTCGTACAAGGGAAAGAATGAGGGAATGCAAGGCTAGAACGTTGCAAATTGAAACCTTAGCCTCCAATAAACACAAGTCTTGATAAGCGTATCTCTTCCACTCTCCTTGTACTCACTTCCCAAGGACCAAGAGTCCTTGGCCACTTTGTCAAGCATTCCCCATAGGTTTACCGAAACTGAGTTCCCTTTACTCTTTTTTCTATCCTTCCTGTCCACAGATTATGAAGTAAGTACTAACAATTAATCAAAAACAAAACAGAGGAGGAAAGAACAAGTGAAAGATCATCTCATGGCACTTTTTTTTCCTGTAAAAGATTTCTCTATCAAAAGTAAGTAGACTTTTGTGAAGAGAGATTTAATTGTTCTCTAGTGAGCATTTAAAGACTTAGAGTGCTTTTACTCCAAGACTGCTCATGGATCCAATAAATCCCAATTCATCATGCTAATGAAAGGAACTGTGTAAAATAAAGAGGCTTTTAAATATAGCAGAGCCATTATATTGTATCATATTAATAAAGTCCTCAGGTTTATTTATCCTGGACAGTTTATCCAATTTTCTGATGATTAACTCTTAAAGCTCATTTGCCTTGAAGAGCTTAAGAGTGGTTGCATGCTTACTACCTCTGGCTAGGTACTGTGTACCTCTGCACAGTACAAACTGGCATTTGGTCCTGTGAAGATAAAATAGTCCTGCTGCCTGACATACTGCCAGTTTGAACAGAGAGGCTGAGGACTGTTTGGTCATTTTTGATTTTCAGAAGCTGTTGAAGCATCTTATTGTACCAATTCCAAACTAAATTAATGATATAAAATTGAATAGTGCAGCAGAGATTGAAATAAATTGAAAACTGCTCCTAGAGTTTTGGTGTCACATGAGATATTGATTACTTACAAAAGGCCTCATTGTGTGCATTAAATCTCCTACAGAAGATATCAAATGCAGAGTTTACAAAAATAATAAGTTTATTGACTATTTTTGCTTGGCAATCAATGAAACAAAATGCTTAGCTGAATTCTTTTCCTTCCTAGTGATTAAATAGAAAAAACACAAAAAAATTTTCTTGGGAGAACCAGGATCAAAGGCCAGCGACACCTGTGAGAAGTTTCCTCATCTGAGTGGGCTTTCGCTGTATGTGTCTCTGTGTGTGTAACCACAATATGATACTTCCTCTGGCAGCATTCTGTTAGCATTACTGAGAGCTTGCTTGAAGAAAAATCAATGTATTTGCCTCTTGGTGTTTTGCCATGGAGATATAATCACTAATCAAGCAGAAAACACCCGTTTCCTTTCAGTGATATGATTGTCTAGCCTCTGCTCTAGGGGACAAAGAAACACAAATCCTTGATAAATTATAACCATACTGAATGAAGCAATTTGTTACTGTTTGTGTAGTTACTTCTTTTTATATAGGCAAATGCAGTTTGTACTGACTGTTGATCTGACTTTAAATCTACTATAATATTTCCAGTTCATATCCAGAACAGAATTTTTCATGCATTTGCAGATATAATTATTATCCTTTATTTAATGCCATTACAAAGGTGCTTTATAATACTAAATTCCATCAGAGCCATCTGAAATTATTAAAGTCAAATTTATTCAGTCTCTTGGTAAAAATAATGGTGGGGTGTTTGGTTTGAATATGGTCAGTAGCACAATTTATGTGTAAAGAGATTTTACATTTTACAATGCATTAAATACAGTAAACAGAAATGGCTCATAAAGAGAAGACCAAGTGATTGTATTACTGTAAAATCTTGTTCCAACTAGGAATAAGGTGATTTAATTCTTCCTTATTCAGAGAGACCCATGTTCTCTTTCATATGTAATATCTTCAAGCATTTCAAACACTTGCAGTATTTATTAGACAACTATTTATTAGATTGACACTCCTGAAGCAAGAGGAAAACAGAAAGAAACTAAGGAGGGAGCAGTGCACCAGCTGCTGCTGCATCCTCACCGAGTGCAGACTGGGCTGGTGAGGAGCTGTGTTCAGTGCTGGTGCTCAAGAGCAAAAGCAAGAAGAGAAACCCCACACCAAAATTTTGAGACCTGGGAGAACTGCTGAAAGTCAGTGTCACAGCCCACCCCACTCCCTGATTTGGGAGGTGATGGGGATGAGGGAACTCCAGAGTGAAAAAAGGATCCAGGTCTCACTGTGCAGGGTCTATTCTCAAGATACACCCCCACACGGGCTAATGAGGACAAGGGATCATTTATCTCTCCTTTTATATAGTCTGTTCAGTGCATGGAGGGCAGTAAAACTGCACAGCTACTTTAGAAAAAAAAGTGGGGGAAAAAAATCAGAAAGCCATTCATTTCATGGGCAAATTATTCCTTCCAGAATTTCCTTAGGGTTTAGTGATAAATTTAGTCCTCACCATCATCAGGAATCCCAGTGGTTATTTGGTGTGGGCGTTATGGCTCCAGGCTCTGCAGCTACAGGGTGTTGCAGAGAAGGACTGGGTAGAGGGAGCAGGGAGAAGAGCACAGTGCCCTCCTGCCACATGCCTGATAGGAAGAAAGGATGAAACCCAGGTAAGAAATATCCAAACTTTCCAGTTCTGGCAGTTAACATAAAAAGGGAGGAATGACTGAGTGATTACAAACTCTTTAATTTCTCAACCTATTATGTCCAGCAAAGACTTTTACTAATGAATGCTTTCAAGAACTCCTCTTTTTCTCATATATCCAAGTGATTTATTACTGTGGAGTCTTGGATGTAAGTTGAACAGAAAAATTCTGAAGCATATATCAATTTCAGAAGACTCCAGTAGAAGAAAATATTTTCTAAATAATCAAGTGTTTAATTAGTGCTTCCTAGTGGACCTTTGCACATAAAGATACAAGAGAAACTAGAGATTTTTTTCTTTTACAATGAGTGCATTAGGAGGCCAGCTTGTAGGAGAGGCAGAGTTCCCAAAGGCCTTGGCAGCACCATTGGAAAAGTGGGTTTGTGAGGTCGGCTGCTTCCTGCAATTTTCTTCCAATTCCTTATACCAAAATATGCTTTAAACATACAGTTTATTTCCCCTCTTTATTTGGTTGAGGGGTTTTTTGTCTGGTTGAGTTTTTTGTTTGTTCTGTTTTTTTTTCTTCACACCCAACTTTTGGGGTTATTAGACAGCAAACACCATGAGGTTATTTAAATACAAAGTCACTAACTGTCAGATGTTGAGCTTCTCTTGCAACAGTTCTTTTGATGCTGGATATATATATTTAAATATTAGGGACTCAAGAAAAGAAATCCCACACATGGCTGTGAAAATATGGTACAGAGAGGATGAAATTATGTCACTGAAGAATGTCATATTGAGGATACCTACAAACAAGTTATATGACATGAGAGAAATAAGTTTACAATAATAGAAATTAACATATTTACAACAGAATGTTTACAATAATTTATCCCAGTTATTGTTCACCACTGGCATAATTATGAAGATGTGGTAATGCAGACCTACATGGTAATTAGCATGTCAGATCAGTCTAGAGAAGATTCACACTTATCACAGCACCTCAAAAACTGCTGTGAGTGCATGAGTGCTCTAAACACCTGCTCAGCAAAATGATTGAGGTTAATAGTGGTCTGTGATAGTTACAGTCTGTGTATGTTTATTATATTTTTAAAGTAGGTTGAAGGTACAAATTTAAAGTGAAAAGGAATTAAAAAAAGATATGGTAGAAAAAAGAAAGTATGACTGGACAAACCCCACTAAGTCACAATATCTGAGCCAGATATTTAACAAGCTGCTTCTTATTTACCTAGAGTTCATAACTGAAATCCTGCTGCTTTTTTGTATGCTGAACTACCATTTTTCCATTCCATTGCAGAGGAAAGACAGAAGGCAAAAGACATTGCACTTCATTATTGTAATTGACTGTTCCTTCTCATTATCATTCTCTTTCATTTTTCTAAATGGAAACAATGGAAGAGTTACATAGTGGAGAAATTTAGCAAGCATCAGATTAAAGATCAAATTATCAATTATTTCCTGACATTTCTAAAGCAGGGAACAGCTCCCAAGACATCTGAATTAGATCAATGGAGTATTATTAAGTTGAATGAACAGATTAGTACATACTTATTAGCAAATTCTGAATGACTAACTGAATGGATGATTGTAGCTGTTAATGTACAGCGATTTCAGGATATAAAATACTTTTAAAATTACATCTTAATGGACCTTGATAGAAGCAGTGATTCACTTCAGAAAAATTATAAATATGGACATGGCTAGTCTGCAGTTAAGTATTTGCAGTCAGCTTGTCTAGAGGTTTTCTGCAGGCTTTGGTATCAGAGAATAATTTGTATGCTACTTTACAATTTTATTTGCACCTTTGCCACCTCATAATATCAAGGTAGTCTTCACTAATTCATAAAGAATTAAGTTACTCTTATCCTGAAAAATTAGTAATGTCTCAAATCCATCATGAAGAAGAGCCTGGCTAGCTCCTCACCATGAAAATTATGGAGAATATGTAACAGATTAATAGGTGTGTAAACAGAAATAACAAAGCCAATTATTATCAATAATTTGATTTGACATTTTGAAATTTTATAGTTTAGAATTTCCCTTGCAAGATGGCTCCCATGTGCAGTACTTAGTTGTACTGATCAGAACATGTGCTAAATACATGAAATATTATTTATTTTAAAAATGAAAGTTAATCAAAAAAAAAATTTACTGTAGATCAATCTGTGCAGCACATGTCTGCACACTGGATAATCTAATACCATTTGTGCTTTTAGATCTAACCTAATGTTTGTTTACCAAGGGCAGATCAAAACTCAGAGCACTAACATCTACACCAAGCTTGTTTTACTCTTTCAGCCCAGGAAGGGAGGAATGGTTTTACTTTTAAAATGCTGAATTTTACCGCCTAACACACAACCTTACTCTTTTTTTTTTTTTACTGTGTTTTAATTGAGTCAGGTGTGTGTGTATATATATATACACGTATATATATATATATGTGTATATATATACACACATATGTAGTCAGACTCACAAATTGTTAAGAAACTTTATTGAAGAGAGACTTTTTTCTTTAAGCCTAGAAAAAGCAGGCTGCTTCATTCTGCTCATTAATCATAGAATCATGGAATCATTTAGGTTGGGAAAGACCTTTGAAAGATCATTGGGTCCAACTGTTAATCCAGTAGTGGTGAGTCAATCTGCCAATGCAGATAAAAGAATAGCACTGGCACATCCATAATGTACTCAGTCACTCTGTGGGACTTCTTTGTGCTCAACACCTCTGTAAAAGTGCCTCTTAGGCACCAAAAATAGTAGACACCAGGCAGTTTTAAAATGCAAATCTATATCCTATGGTATTATCAGGCCTCTAAAGGAAATATGTTTATTTTCCACTCTGATAGTTTGCTACCTGTTTGAGAAATGGGAGTGCCAGCTTTAAAACCCGGCAGCTTCTGATGTTTTGGGGCAAGGAAACAGTGCCGTGCTCTCTGCCAAACTGGGGATGTCTCTCTGCAGGGGTGTGTAATGTTCCTGTTACTGAATCAGCAGGGCTAGAGGAGCTCAGCCTGCCACGATTCAGCAACAAACTGTCCTTGCAGAAATGTCAGTGAGAAAACCATGCTGGGAAGGGAAGCTACAGCAACTTTACCCACCCCCATATTAATGCCATCACATGTGGTGTGTGCTTTTGTCACCCTACAAGAAGAGGCTGCCCGGACACTTCCCCTCAACCTAGTCAATGTAGAACATCCATGTGTAACTCTAGACAACCATTTCCATTTTCCCACATGTCTCTTCTGCAGGACTTTGTAAAACTATCCAGGAACGTCTTAGAATTAGCTGGGATGCATAGTTTGTGAAGACACTACAAAGGAGTGGATTGATAAATCTCTTAAACAATTGTGCTGCATATAATTCCATGTTACTAAGGGAAATACTTTTTTCTTTAACTCAAAATAAGTAATTGTAGCTGGAATATGTAATTAGTCTCATCTCTAAGCTATGGAGTTGCTATTTGCATATTTTTTAACTTTGGTAAAAAACTTCAAGCAGAAATTAGGTGTTACAAGTAAAAAATCCATTCAAGTAAAAGTATCAGACAGGACTGGAGGCTCCTGAGCTCTGAAGAGGTAAGAGACTGTGACAGAAGATGACAATCAAAATATGGCTCAGGAAGAGCCTTACTTGACGCTTCAGTAGGTTTTCATCCTTTGAGGGGCTGGTCAGTGACGGGGAGTGAATCATTCTCTTCTATCTTCAGTGCTCTGTGGCAGGTTTAGGCAAATCTCTATGAATTTAGAGGTTTTCTCTTGATCACATGTAATTTCCAAAAACGGTGCTGAATTGAATTTAATTATTACTAAATTATATTTAATATTGTAAAAGTTTCTTATCACTTATTTCTGTCCAACTTGACCTCATGTGTACCCAAATTTATTGACAGAACATTCACTGGGTTTAGGTGCAGCAAAAATGAACACAGTTCTTTGTTCATATATGTAGGATGAAGGCAAAAACTGTGGAAGCACTTGCCCTGTTAAAATGACTTCTGCTGGTGTCTCATCATGTGTGACATGCATGACATCACTAAACAGCTCCCACATGCAACACTCACTTCTAATAGCCATTCAGTGAAAGTCACATATGGATCATGTCAGGATAATTAACAAAGGCAGCAGAAATAGGTCTTTTACTATTACTACTCATAGAAATGACTTAACAATTTTTTTACTACCTGTGCTGTGAAGGCTGATGCTTTTGGAGAACAGGGCTCATGACATTTAAAATCAAGTGCCAGCTTACAAATTCAAGATAGGCACTGTGCTAATTACCAGTGTATTACATGAACACTCATGTTGCTTTCTGGATGATGATATTTTATCAGATTTCTGTGTATGGCATATCAATGAATATTGTTTCTTCAGAGGACTCTTGTGATATACATAATTTGATTTTTTTTTTACAATTAATGCAAAATTATGCTCAGGGCAGGTTTCACTGTCACTGGATGTGCAAAATTAAATCTTTCAAAAGATTTTTTTCCACTTTCATGCAATTCAAGTCATCGAGCAACATATTACAATGAAGACTGGAAAAGAGGTCACAATGCTTAGAAAATTATTTGGACAGTAAAACTTAAACAGACATCAGTTCCATGTAGAGACTACTAGGACCACAGCAATATTCCTTCCATTTAAATCTAACTGTATACTATAAAAACTCTAGGTTAAATAGCAGTCAATATGCTGTGTTTACACTAATAGAAAACATAGGTATTTTTTCTATAGACAATAAGTAAATACCAATACTTTTGAAGTCAAGGATTTCTTGTTAAGTTCATGAATAACGAAAGTTGGAATTCTGCTAGGGAGTCTTACACCTCATGGAAAAAATAGCTGTAAAAAATGCATTCTAAACAAAAGTAAGTGAATATTTGATAATTAAAATATATGTCTTTTCTCTCTTTTCTTCATTTAATCATTTAATTTCAAACTTATTCTTAGAGTAATTCATGCATTCAAGGAAGTTAGATATAATTCTGAGAAACTCAGAAATCTTCCAGAGCAAAAAATAAGGTTATACTAACATGGGAAACTTGGAGCTTCTCAGGTTTTTTCAGACAAATTGGTTATCATATTCAAAAGTATTGTTACTCTGGGTCAAGCCTGTCTGCTTGCTTCAATAACAACCATGCTAATTGCCTTCTGGCAACTGTTTCAAATATGCCCAGTAGTACTTTAACAAATTCTTTTCTTCTTTGGTACCTGGCTTTGTTCTTTGAGGTTTTTTCCCTAATGTTACTCCTTTGACTTTGTGAGAATTGTATGTTTTCCATAAAGATAGCACAAGCCAGTCCTTTATATCTAAATTTAATTTACTTATAAAAGGTAGATAAATTACTAGAAGTTATTTACATCTAAATTTATTACACTTACTGAAGGTGTTTTATTTCACCTGAGGTATGGAATAATCAGTAAAGTTTCATGTACAATCATACAGAAAGAAACAGCTGAATACAGCAGGTAAGGTTTATCTTTTTGAAACACTCTTGTCAAAGTGTTCTAAGTTATCCCAGAGACCAATGTGCCACCAGTATCCATCAAACACAAAAGATAAAAATATCTTTGTACAGCCTTTGTCACGCATCCTTCCCTCTGAATCATACAGAGAGCAACGGGAACATTGCCCAGTGCCTGGAGCAACATTTTGCTTTTATGCTCTGATATTTACCACAGTGAATCCTTCTGGCATTTTCTTTCCTTACCGGAGAAGGTGCCAAATCATTTGTTAGGAGGAAGTCCTGTGTTCTTAAAACTTAGAGAAAAAAGACTGACTTTTAGTCACTGGCCAGCTTGTGCTGAGTTACACCAGAAGGTGCTTGTTTTAAGTTCTTCAAGAAACCTGAGCATTGGTGACTGTGGTTTTGCTCTGAGAAACCAAGTGCTGGTTCATGACTCCACGCAGGCTGTAGGGGTATCACAGCAAAGCTGTCCAGGTGCCACAGAGTGTACAGGGTATTCATCTGCTCAAATATGCTCAGATCTTTGGGAAGAACAGTGTCTCTAAAGTATGACAGCAATGGCACTTCAGAAATTACACTGCCAGTTGGTGCTGAAGCCGTAAAATTCATGCGTGACTGAATGACAGAGTCCACAGTGAAGGTAAACAAGAGGCTAACTGCTTTTAATCAGCTTTTTAATTGGGAAATAGCAGGAAGAATATCTTTATAGCTGACCACAAGATTCCCAGATTCCCTAGACTTCCAACTACAGCTTTGCTTATCCAGCCCTAAAAAGCCAGTCAGAAGATAGACTTTGATGCTGAAAATTGCCTGTTGTGTTTTCTGTAATTCTGTTCTACATAATGATATCATTAATACCTACAGTTAGTCTTTCCACCGTTATGCCCTGCTGCAGACATAAGAACACTATTTTCTTTGCTGTTTTACTGCAGTTAAGGGAAAAAGAGCATCACTTTGTGCTCTGCCTAATGCAAATGAAATGCCCATTCTGAACATAATGTCAGCTATAGATCAAATGTTTCTGGCAGCACTGAAAAACAACAGTGTTAGAAGACCAAATTTAATCCATCAGATTTAAGGGACGTAATGAATATTCAGACATGACTTGGGGAGCAAACAGTACATGATCCTCCATCCAAGCATGCCTAAAACAGATCCTATATCCAGGAGAAAAAATTCACCCCTTGACAGTGGAGGCAACAGAAATCAGTGTAACAACCATTTGCAGAGAACTTTGAGACAAAAGTTTCTAGGAATAAGAAGAATTGGACAGTGATGGTGCCTGAAGCAACAGAAAAGGAGACCAAAACTAGAAACTCTGAGGACAACTGGATGCTGCAAGAGGCCTTGTGAATTGGCAGACTCTGATATCAGTGGTGTCCACAGCGAAGGCCCGTCTGCCAGCAGGTGGAGATGCAGCTGGAGACTGTGGGAGAATTCAGCTAGGGCTTTTGGAGTGACAAAAGAGAGGAAACACTGCATGCACAACTCCAAAGTTTCTGACACCCCAAAATTTTTTCGGAACAGTAATATGAGAGCTGATCTACAGAAATGTGTAATAATTTTTAAAAATGCTGATATAATTAATTGAAACTCAGCATACAAAATATCATCTCGTATAGTTGCTCTGCAGAAATAGTATTTGAAGAAATAGTGTTAGAGAGAAATAGACTGTATTTTTTACTTTATGAATGACATGACTTCTGTATAAAGTCTAACCTGGTTAGAAAACCCAGTGCCATGAAAACATATTAAAGACTGAAAGACTATCAGTTGCCTTTAGAGAACTCAAAACTTTCTATTAAAATTCCACTCCTCTTACCTTTATCCATTTTAGATGGTGCTTTTGGAGCAAGTAATTCCAGACATTGTTGGAAATGCTTACTGAGTAAGCATTCTTCTAAAGGTGAGCAAATGTATTGTTCAACTCAAATTAGCATATAAGGATATCTTGAGAATAAAACTCTCACCCTTAAGAAGGATATTAATTAAGTTTGCATTATCTTAATACGTTTTTTTAAAGGCCTGGAAATGGTCACAGTAGTTTTTAGTAGTTTTCAGGGGTCTGAGCATTGCAGTTTTCCATTCAATGCTCGGTATTTTTACTTGGAAGAATACTGTGAAATATCCGTATATGCCATCCAAAGGTCATGTGTTTCCACTGCTAATAATTTGTAGTATTTCTGCCACCTTCCTATTAGGAGACTTTATTATTGCAAAGAAGCTGGAATAGATTTTCCAGAAAGGAGGCAGAAATATTTATATAATCCTAATTCCACTACAACAAATTGGCAATTTGTTGTCATATACGGCCATTAATGAGGAAAAGAAACAAATAAATATATAAACCCCCAAAACAAACTGTCATGATTCATCCTGCATAATTAATGAAAAAATAAGGAGACTCTAAAGAAAATAAAGAAGGTAATGCATAAACTGTTTTGTAAAGACATGAAAGATCTTATGTAACTGGATGAAGCATGTGGATTCAGGGAGACCTTTAAACAGGAAGATACACAGTGCAGAAAATGTTGCCAATTATTGATAAATAATTATGGGTTTGGCTGCTTGACAGGATACTGGAAAGAAATCCGCTAGGAACATTCAAAGCTGGAAGCGATTATGTAACAGAGACGTATAAAGAAAAATATTACCCTCATCTATTTGTCAAATATGTGATAAACTTTTGGACATATTTCTGAATAATTTGCAGCATTGGTATCTTGGTTCAGACATCTGATCTAGAAAAATCTAAATTCTTGTGATTTCATCTGACAAAGCTTCTTTGTTCTCCCATGTTGTGGTGACACAACTGGCACCTGACACTGGGGCAAGGATGTCGTTTGCATTTGCTGGAAGATGGAGAGGTGCAGATTTAGCTGATTTCAGCATAGGCTACAAATTATCTGTGTGCTGTTCCCAGGAGACATTGTACTTCCTTCTGGCAAAATGGAGAAAACAGTAGCATTTGTTCTATCTTAATCTATATTTGATTGTAAACTCCTCATACCAAGGGACTGCTATTTGGTGTTGACATGCAGAAAAACTGGGCCATCATTTCCCTAATGGCTTTGAGGTACTGTCATGGTTTAAGCCCACCTGGCAACTCAGCCGCACAGAGTTGCTTGCTCTCTCCTCCCCAGATCAGATGGGACACAGAATCAGAAGGGTGAGAGTGAGAAAACTCTTGTTTGAGATAAAGACTGTCTAATAGATAAAGCAAAAGCTGTGCATGCAAGCAAAGCAAGAAAAAGAATTCATTCACTACTTCCTATTGTCAGGCAGAGGATCCACTCTGTCCACAACAGCAGGGCTCCAGCATGCATAACGGTGACTTTTGGAACACAAATGCCACCACTCCAAACATTCTCCCTCTTCTTCCACAGCTGTATACGTTGAGAATGATGCCATATGGTCCAGGATATCTCTTGGGCCAATTGGGATCCGTTGTCCTGGCTGTGTCCCCTCCCAACCCCCGCTGCACCCCCGTCCCACTTGCTGGTGTGGCAGTGTGAGAAGCAGAACAGACCTTGATGCTGTGCAAGCGCTGCTCAGCAATAGCTAAAACATTGCTGGATTATCAACACTGTTTCCAGCACAAATACAAAACAGCCAGGTACCAACTACGGTAGAAAAAATTAATTGTATCCCTGACAAAACCAGCACAGGTACAATGGCAGGACATAAGTTATCAGTTAGAGGGCTGCCTTGTTTGTCATCATCTCCAACTTACCAGTGCTGCAGTTCCCACCCTCAATTTTTCAGGAGTTTGCCACTTCCTAGCAGAGTAGAAAGGATGAATGAGGAAAGAGTCCATTTATATCACCAGGCTATGGCACAGATCTTGCTGTGAATGTTTTTCCTAAAAGAATTAATACTTATCTGGCAATTAAAGTCAACCAGAGGTCTGCAGGGTTGCACACATGGGCTGTTTCATTCCTCAGCCAAGCTGAACCCTGGCAAGACTACATCCCAGAGCTGCAGCCTGCACCGTGTCTCATGTTTTTCCTGCTTACTGAGCAGAGAAATGCAGACAGAAAAGGCTTTAGTCCTGTTTTGAATTCAAAGAAAGAGAACTAGTGATGGTGAGGAGAAGTGACTGCCTACAAAAGCCACAAGAGCATTCACCAAAGTGCGGCATCATTCTTATTCTGTCCTTACTGCTCTAATGATTCATTTATGGATATAACTCTTATTTCACAGGACTTTCCTCTCTCTCTCCCCATCAGAATTCAGTCTTGTGTCCAAAGAAATTATTTTTCTCTGGAAAAAAAAATTGCCTCTATATAACACAGCAAACACTATTGAGATGGCTTTTTTAATTAAAAATGTATAAATTCTAATAATACAACATGCCACTATTTGGAACTCCATAGCATCAGCATTTTGGGGAAATTTGTTGATGAACAGAGCATATATATATATATATA
>VWPU01022890.1:0-71284 GCA_013398955.1 Callaeas wilsoni | reverse complement strand
GAGCGCGGCGGCGGGCGCTGCCGGGGGCTGCAGGGGCACCGCGCCGGGGATGCCGTGCCCGGCGTTGTAGGGGAGCGGTGCC
The DNA here is from genome assembly GCA_013398955.1 of Callaeas wilsoni. NCBI lineage: Eukaryota > Metazoa > Chordata > Aves > Passeriformes > Callaeidae > Callaeas > Callaeas wilsoni. The sequence continues at coordinate 71,202 of VWPU01022890.1, read as the reverse complement.
CGCGGGGAGCTTCGGGGGGCTGCGGGGGCGCGCTGCCAGAGGGCACGGCGGGTTCGCCGCGGCGCCCCGCCTCTGCCGCTCTCCGGGGCCGGCGGGGCCCGCGCAAAACTTTTTTGGCCCCGTTTTGGGGCCGCGGCTCGTGGTTACGGCGGGGCCGGGGCGGCGGCGGGCAGCTCCTCCCGGAGCCCCGCGCTCCGAGCCCCGTGGGCACGGGGAGGCGGCGGGGGTGGTCCCGGGCTGCGCCCGCCGCGGCTGAGGTGTTGGTGCCTTGGCGCGAGTGTTTGTGCCCCGCCGCTGCCCATGGGTGGGAAGCGCTGAGACCGGGAAGGGCTGTGCCCCGTGCGGGGTGGCGGCCGGCGGGCGGGACGTGCCCGCGGTGCTCCGGAGGCTGCGGCGGGCAAGGCACGGCAGTCCCGGCGTGGAAGTCTTCCGAGAGGCACGCGTGTCCTGCGTTTTCCAGCGTGACCGTTTTTCTGGGGATGTGGTGGCCCGGAGGGTTTTTACGTTCGTGTTGAGAAAGACAAAAGATTTCCCCCTCACAGGGAAAAAGTTGAAGAAAACCCACAAAACCTAAAAGATTCCGAAAAAGAAAAGCAAGTCTCTTTTGCATCCAGCTTGCAGAAACGTGAATGAAACTCCACCGTGACCAGACTGAATGCACTTTTGTGCATCGTCGGCCGGGGGAGGGAGAGACTTGACCGACTTCCCGGTAACTTTTTCAGTGCTTGGGAGTAACACAGATGTTGTCCACGAGTGGAGGACTTGAATGTGAATCTCTCTCAAAATAAGAAAATTATCTGTGTTCAAGATGTGACCAGGATGAGACGAGTTTCTTTTAGCGTTTATTATGTGCTTATGGATCTGCGGGGCTGTGTGGTTCCTCTGATGTGGCAAAGCAAATGTATGGAGATGGGGTTAATGGTGTTACTGGAGGTGGGGAAGTTATGCTACTAAGCAAAATAAGACCTGGTGTTTCTTCACAGAATACCTATAAATTATACCAGCCATTTGTAAAGCTTCTTCTGAAATGTTTCCTTGATCTTAAGAGCTAAAGCATGCTTGGAAATTGAAGTTTGTCTTTCAGTGTAAGAATATACATTGAAATCATGGCTTCAGATGTTTTTTTAGGGCAAGCTGAAGGGTATTGCCAAGCAGAGCCTTTTGGCTTTGTGTGGAGCAGTAACTTTGCAGCATGAATAGGCTCAAGAACGTGGCTTATTGCAAGGCATGATTGCTGTTTGTTCTTGTGGATGTGTCTGGCGCTTTTTTAAAAAATTATGTTAAACTGGTGCTGCTACTGAGCCTCTTGGGTTATTTTGGTTAATCCGAGTCCGTGGGCCATCCCAGAATGACATCCCCAGAGAGTTTTGTACCAGTTAAACCGAATTCTTGTCTGTGGACCGCTGAGTCCAGTCCAGTGGGGCTGACTGCAGGATAAAGCATCCCTCAGCATGAGAAGCATGTGCGTGTGGGAGAGGGAAGGAGGAGGGTACTGGGTTTCCTCGCGAGCAGCTGGTGGGCAGACCCTCCATCCTCCGGAATCCGCGCTTTTTGGACAAGGGACTTGTTTTATCTCGGGGCGATAAGAGAAGAAAGGACAGTGGGCTGGCATTCAGGAGATGTCGGGAGTGTTCTGTCTTGTGTACCTCCTTATCTAATCCTCTCGGCTCCCACTTTGCATGCTGCTGTTGTGTTGCTGGGAGGGTGGCAGGGAGTTGGAAGGAATAGTTAATTATATGTTACAACGAGGCAAGGCCGGTGAAAGTTTTCCTTTGCAACTCTCTTACGAAATACGATTAAGTTGAGCCGTGAGTGGCGTGCATCTTGTTGGAGGGGACAATTAAAGGAAGGGGGAAAGAAAAAGGAAAGGAACGAAACCAAAAGCGAGTCAGTTGGAGTTAAAACGATGATAACATTCCTGAGTCACAACCTTTTACATCCTGGCAGGATATGACATTATGTTAATTGTAAAAGTATGCATGAAAAATAACTTCAGCAAACTGCTCTGAAGTGTCTGTGTTTAATTGTAGCCGAGCAGGGTGTGTTTTGGTAGGATGGGCGGCTTTCTTTTTAAGGCCCTGATCCCACAGATGTGAAGGCACATGTGTAATGTGCTGCCTGTAATTTCATTTGACTTAATGGAGACTGATCTCGGCATGCAAATGTAAAGGCATGCATAAGCAAAGTTTTGGCAGGATTGGTGCTGGGAGCTGCCGTGGGAGCTCTCAGCTGATGAAAGCCATGCCTGAACTTAAACGTGCACCAGGCTGGGAGGATTCTGTGGTCATCTGGGCTCAGTGTGAGATAAGCCACTTCCAGTCTGGAAGCTGTTGAGATATGCTGGATAGGGGACACTCTTCTTCCTCTTGGATTAATTCCCAGCATCTTGACCAGAGTTGGATGGTTTCTTAGTAGATCAGAGCGTGGAGGAGGGCTCTGGCCTACCTACCTTTCTCTTTATGTGTTCATCCTAAATGTTTACAGAAGCAGAACTTGGTTGTGTTACAGGAGTGAGACTCATGTTCACTCAAGAGTATACATTGGTGTATCCCCCTCTCCCAGTCTAGCAAAAACTGAGGGAAAATGAAGCTGGAGTGCAGATTTTGCATGGGATCGATAGAAAACATTAACTGAGAGATTAAAACAGCACAGTGTATTCTTATTCTTCAATCTGTTTTAAAAATACTTGATAATGAGAGACTGCTGGTTTCCATGGAGGGGAGGAAGGAGAGGGAGATGGGAAGGTAGAGCAAGGCTGAAGCCTCTATGCTGTGTCTTTGAGCAGCAGATTTGCTGACACCCGCTGGGGTCGGCAAGAGCAGGGAGCAGCACCTTGGGAGAGGCGCATCCATGAGCGCTGCTGGGTGCCGCAGGGCCACCGTGACCGCCGGCTGGGGACGAGGGGTGCGCGCCAGGGAAGGGGGCACCCCGTGCTTCTGCGTTTTGGGGTTGCAGACTCCTGCCAGTGAACCTGGTGATGCTGTGGGTGTAGGTGGCGCTGCTGGGGCTGCTGAGGTGGCCAGGGCACGGGGTTTGGCTTCCTTGCCTGCTGCTGCCAAATGGGGCTTTTGGGCCTGGCCTGGCTCAGCTGCCTGCACCAAGGAAGCAGCCCTGGGTGGTGCGCACAGGGCTGTATTTTAGTTTGTGACCTTTTTGTTTCCTTTATTCACCTCGGTGCCTTGTTTGCAGTAGGAAATTGTTTCAGACAATTCTTGCTGCTCTTGTTGGTGTTAACAATGGTGGGAACCTGCCTCCTCCTTGCTTTTGTTTCAGCACAGCCTCGGTCGCAGGGCAGGTTGTGTGTCCAGCCCACCACACACTCAGGACCTCCGGCTTTTGCAGTGTGAATGAGCTGAGCTGGAGTCAGGTTCTGATAGAGATACTTGGAAAGTCCTTACTTTGTGTCAGTGAGATGATGGGGAAGCCATTTTAGTGCCTGAGTAAGGCCCCTCAAATAATGATGGGGACTGATAAAGTAAGCCGCATGAATCTGAGAAATAAAGTATTTACTCAGAGCTGAGGCATGTTTTATATGTCCCCTTCCCACCCCTGCAGCCCCTGAGAGAGAGAGCTTTCCTGGCTGGCTGTCCACTCTGAAGCCATCCAGGGGTTGTTGATTCTCTCGTGGCCTTTCTATGGCTCTTCTTTTCGAGGTGCTTCCGGGAGCATGGGCATGAGGCTGCTCGGTGCTTGCTTGGTAGGAGAGATGCCAAGGGCACGGGGTCTTCTGTTGGCTTGGCAAACGCTGCGGCCTCATCCCGCCTTGCCCTTGGCATGGTTTGGCTCTAGGCTTCAGTCCTGTGAGCTACAGGGGCTCTCTCAGGCCCTGTACTGAAGCAGCTTCAGCGTAGAACAGTTGGATGCAACCAGGTGATGCAAAAATAAACAAGAAAAGCCTCCCAATAGTACTCGAAGCTTTTTTTAGGTACGCTGTGTAGCTGCCTTCGCTTCCAGCTCTGTGAGCAGCTCTCCAGCCTACTGGAGTAAGCGATGCGTAATAATGGTTCAGACAAACACCACGGCGCGGGGAGAGTTCAGCGCCGATGCTGCTGGAGGAGGCTCCGGAGCAGAGACACGGAACCAGCTTCGAGGTTTTGCTCTCTTAGCTAACAGCAGTGTTAACAAAAATTTACCCCAAATGTTGTTCTCGCTCCATAGAGTGTAAGTCCCTGTTGGCATCCGCTATGCAGCGGGAATAAGAGATGCTCCTTCTTGGCTGCTTCATCCCACCTGGATGCCTTTCCCCATCCTCTGCACCATGGTGCCTGGTTTAGACACCTGGCCAGGACTTGTGTTGCCAGAATTGCTCTCGTCCACAGCTCGGGCAGGTGCGATGAACATGGATGTAGGCAAGGTCCACTTGGCCATGCATGAGGTGCTGAAGGAAGAGCCACAAGAAGGATGAACGGCTCCCTAGGGTTTTCCTTTAGCAGTACTCAGCCCTTCTGGAAGCTTTCTCCCTCTCTGGAATGCTCTGCTCATCCCAACTAAGTGCTGCTCTGCTGGCACAAGCTGTAGTCCAAAGCCCATTAGTGCCTTCCTTGGTAGTACAGTTATTTTGCTGAGCTCTGTGATTTATGAGTCTTGAGCTATCTTTGGGACTCCTTACTTAAGAAAACAGGCTGTGCCCGTGTTTTTGGTGACATAGTCTTAGGATCTGAATTTGCAATTAGAGCTCTTGAAGTGTCGGAAAACAGGAAGAAGCTGCATCTTTTCTTGCAGGCTTAAGTTTTTTATTTTCTGTAGTAGCATCCCACATAAGGTGCTGTCAAAAAGCACACTGCTGCTGTTTTGGGGAGTTGGTGCTTTCTTCCATCTAAGCTTACAGCTTCTTTAGATCTTTCTATTGTCTAATTGGATTTTCTGTTTCTGGGTTTATTTTCAGATGGGATCTAGCTGCTGGAAATATGTTACTGAAGTATTGTAATTGTGGGTTATTTCTTTACCAGATCTGCTCATGAATACTTGGCACAAGCTAATAGAAAAAGACTTGGTTTAAAAACACTTTGGTTTTGCCACAGTTCTTGCCTCTGCTTTGCCAGCGGCTCTTGAGAACTGATTCCTGTGCACAGCAATAGTTCTAATATAAATTGTTCCTGGAAATCTGCATGCCTCTCATGTCTTTCATTCAGGAATTATATTAACCTCTCTCACGTGATGGGCGTGGAAGTGAGGAACTGTTTTGGCTCCTGAGCGGGATCTTTGTAAATGCCTTGTTGGGCTGTTCGGGGCTGTCCGTGGATGTGGAGGTGTCCTGCCAGGTCTGGGTGTTTCACCGGTAGCTCCGCTGGGTGCAGAGTGAATTACAGCGTCCATCCTGTGTAAGCAAAAGGGTCAACAGAACCTATTTGCCAGACATGTTGAATGCACCAAGTGTGCAAAGTGCTTTGTCTAAGCACATGCACTTGGCTGGAATTAAGTTTCTGGAAGTCTGGTGGTGGCAGCTCTGTTTTTGTCTGTAGAGAAAGTAAAAGGATCGAGTCTGCTTGGTGACCCTGTGAGCTTGTGGCTCCGCAGGGCAGCATGAAGAGGGGTTCACAGGGAATACAAGAGTGTGAATTACACTAGAGGTGGAATTGCAGGGCTGCTTTTAGCCTTCCAGATAGAGGTTCCCACATGCAGCCACAGACACATCTTTGCATTTTGATGCACACGAATCATCTCCCTTCAGCCCCCTTGTAAGCCCTTCTCCTCTGATCTGAGTCAGCCTGGAAGCTTTTGGCAGCTTTCAGATGAATGAACAATGCCAGGCTGATGGTCCTGGCTTAATATTTCTAGGACAAAATTTGACAGACAACAGGCTAGCTTGGAAATGGGAGACTTGCAATCTGGAAAGGCAAAGGTACCAGATTATAATTGACACTCATTCCTGGCATCTCTCTGCAGGAACATGGATTTCCCCACACCGCCTGGATGTGTCTAGGAAATGTACAGGGTTGCCCATAAAGAGGTTGTGCATAAATGTAGTTGGATTTTCCTTTTCCTGCTTCATCTCTGATTAAAGATTTTTCTTTTCTCTGTTGTCTCCTTTAGTTTTAGTTGGTAGGATTCCATTTCTTGGATATCTGCAGAATGAACATAGAAACAGCATGACTAATATTATTTCAATAGTCTTTGTTGTTGTTTTGTTCCTAGTTTGAGGTGCCAAGGCTGGTATTGTCAGAAACTATGTTGAATTAAATAATTGGAAGCAGTGCTCATTTATTCAGAGCTTTTACAGCGGTAAGATTAGGTTGTCATACTGTGAGCAGGTATTGCTCCGTGTAAATGCTGGGAGTGATTATAAGGCTTAACGCAGCCATCTGGGACTGAACATATGCACAGTCCTCAAATCTTCATGTCGAGACCCCAAGAGGAGCAGGGATTTTGCAATATCGTCTGGTGACAAATCACACCACTTCACCACCACATCCATTGGCTGCTGCTTTTTCCTCCTTCAAATCTGTTTCATGTCCAGGTTGGCCTATGGCAGGCCTCATTACGCCTTTGCGTTTTTGGGCAGAGTTCTGAGCTCTGAGATGTTTTTGCCCAAGCGTAAGCACAAGGATATGGACACTGGATGGCGGGGGAAAAAAGTAATTTTTCAAGTCTTGTTTCAGCAGTTTATCTAAAGTTTCCCATAATTGTGGCCAGGTAACTCCATTCGCTGCTACTGTGGTTTTTCTTAGCAGAAGGAACAACCAATCAACCATGATGCCTTTGTTAGTCTATAGAATCAGAAGATCAAGATTTTTAATTACATTTGAAAAGGGTTTTGTTGGTTTCCTGTCTCTTGTATGTAACTTCCAAGCCGAGAGAAATCCCTACTGCTTTTAAATGAATGCTTTTCTGCCAGAAGCTGTCTTTTATCACAGAAAATGCCAGCCTAGTCTCATTCTGTTTCATCTGCCTCATTAATATTAAATACTTGGCACTTTAATATGGCAGCCGGAGCAAAAGCAGGGAATTTCAGCTAATATCTGACAATGGCAAGCTGAGATTAAAAGATATCAGAGTGCTGTCGCTATGTATAAAGTAACTGGCATTTTTCAGGAGCATTTGTCCTAATTTGTGTCAGTTCTTTTCTCCCCCTGCTCCCTTACATCTTTCCATCTTCGAGTGAGCCCTTGCGTGCTCCTGCCTTTCTTGCCGGCCTGGTTCAGTCTTGTGGGAAAGGGAAGGGTTTGGTGATTGCAGCACAAGTCCCTGGTGTCCAGTGGAGGCAGAAAGTGGCACCAGATCCCAGAGCTGTTTCGTGCTGGGGAGAGCCTTCGTGGAAAAAGTGCGCGCTTGGGCTCTGGGGCAGCTCTTCAGTGAAGCTGTGGTAAGCTCTCCTGATGCTCTGAATGACAAAGAAGCTGGCTGAAAGTAAAGAAATCAACAACTTTTCAGAGAAATGCCTCCCCTTCGGGGACGCACAGTTGATGGTCACTGAACAATTGGAACGATTCCCGTCTGTTTCTGATAGGTGATGGAGTAGTACTGCCAGGGGACCTTGGGCTGCGTGTTTGCAGGTAGCTGAATATTCACCCGGCCGGAAAGCACTCCTGTTCAGCATTTGGAGTTGAGCAGTTATTAATTATTAGAGCAGTAATTACCAGAGCCTCTTGGGATTAGGGCTTGTGTAGCTGACATGCTGCAAGTGTTTCGGCCTCTGATTTGGTGTGTGTTCTTGGGCAAATGCCTCTGTCTTGGTGAGCCTTTGTTTTCTGTGTGTGTAAAGCAGGAGATAATTCCCTCCCTTGTTTCCTGAGGTGCCAAGCTGTGATCAGTGAATTAATAGCACACCACAGTCACCTCTGCAGACCTCGCCCTGTTGCACCAAATCGAGTGAACTCTTGTGGCACAGAGGCATTACCAGATTAATGCTTTTAATTAAAACTACCTTCAAGAAAAGAACTATTCAAATAGGGTAATGTACGAGTTGTGTTTTCAAGGAGATGTAACAATAAGGAGGAAGGGTTTAAAGGTGAGCAGTGTGAGTAACTCTGACCTTGTTTCTCTGGGTTTATGTGTATGCAATTGAGGGCAATTTTCACATAGAGCATTCCTCAGAGATGCTTAATTTCTCTGGTGTGGACCAGAACTGTTTAAACACAAAGCCAGAGGTGTTTTGCTGCTTAAACAAGACATTATTTGAAATTGTGGGTTGCCATATGACTCCTGTCTGTTACTGAACACAGCTACATTTCCTCTAGATTTGGCCTTGCCAGGAACGGAGCTTGGAAAAGCATTTTTTTCCGGTGGGATGTGCTTTACAAGATTTTGATATAACCTGAGGAAAGCAGGATTTTTCATAACCTAACCAAGTAACCTGATGATTTCTTCCACTGGGTTGAGCCAGAAAGCCAGAAGTATAAATCCAGGCTAGCTGTGATACAATTTACGTGCTGTCCTGGTTTCAGTTTGAAGGGAACTATAAAGTTCACACGGGCTAGAAAATGTTTCTGGCATGAAGTAAGTGGTTGGTCCCTATGTAAAATACACGGTAAGGAGTCCCAAGGGAACGGCGTGGGGATGTTGTCAGTATCCACACTGTGGTAAATGTATCTTTTTCTGAGCTGTGTGTTCTGAAACATCTTGGCAATTGGAAGCTGCTCGGGGCTGGAGCCTCGTATTCCCGTTTCGGTGCCGTGCCTTGCAGAGGAGGATTGTGGCGCAGCGTCTAGAGTTCAGCGGTGCTGGGTGGAAGGAAGGAGGATGGAGATGGCTGGATATGTGCCATTCTCCTGGGTGCTGTGTAAGTAGGAAGATTGTGCAAGCCCGCTCTTGAGGTTTATGCTCTAGTTGGCACCCTCGGGGGCTACTGAGTGACCTGAGAAAATGTGAGTGAAGACATCAAGCGCCTGAGGAAGGGCTGCTCCAGCCTGCGCCGGCTCTGCTGGGGTCGACATGCGCTGCTGGCCAGGTGCGGGCACAGGCTCTTGGGCTGTGCTGGTGTGTGATGTGGGAGCCCCCATGTGCAGACCCAGCTCCTTCTCCTGGACAGCTGTGGGAAGAAGAGCTGGGCATTAGCCTTCCTCTTTGAAGGCCTCCCACGTTCCTCAGCAGATTTTTGTCTGTCAGACCCCAGCTGCCCGGAGATACGAACAACCCAGGCAGGGCTGCTTGTGGCTTCGTGCATCACCTCCTGCTTTGAGCAACGTGGAGGTGGAGACTGCAATCTTAATCAAGAATATGCAGCAGCAGATCCCTCGCTTTGGTATCTCATTAAATAACTCGAGCCAAGGGCAAAAACGTGCACCGCACATGGGAATTGTGCCCCAGTTTTGGGGTAGGCGGGTCTGCGGCACTTGGAGTTACAGAGCATGTCAGAGCAAGGAGCTCCTTCATGTGAACTAATCTTCCTTAGACCTCCGCAGGAAGCGCTTGCTTGGAGCAGGCTTAATTTGCCTTGGGGTGTGTTTGTCTTCCCGAATCCTTAGGTTTGACTGCATAAATTTGCGACAGGATTTACCTGCTCCGTCAGGTCTTCACAGGCCGGCTGCTGCAGGAGCCGAGCCCGGTGCGGCGGAGCCTGCTCATCTGTCACAGCCGTTCTTGCTCCGCCCGGGACTCGTGCTCAGCTGCTGCGCGCTGGCACAGCGACTCGGCCAGGCTGAACAGCCCAGGGCTTCGCTGGTGGAGGGATACCTGGCATGCCCTACTGCCTGTCCTGGTGCTTCCAGGGAAGGAGAGGAGTTGAGGGGAAAAAAGGGATGAGAAATCCGAGTACTGCGAGCATAAAAAGCTACAGCGTAAAGTAACCGCGGGAGGTGTGAGCTAATGGCAAATCCTCTTGCTTATTGTTGTTATTCAGAGAAACAGCCTTGCAAAATGTTCCATTCCAGAAGCTGTCCTTGAGCTATGGATTTCAACCAAGAGCAGTGTGCTGTGTATCATCTGCACTCATAAGACTGCAAGACTTTGGATTGTGTTTAGCGTGACTGTTCTGGAGAAATCCAAGCAGCTGGACTGTCCAGGAGCATAGTACTCCAGAGAATTCAGTCTGTTTGCTTTTGGGGTGTCAGGCAGAATAGCACTGGAAGTGTGGGTTTCGTTTAACACTGCTCTGTGACAAGCAGTGGCATGGGCTGCTACAGCACAAGTCTTGACAGGAGGGCAGAAATTAAAATTACATCTGAATCCAACTGCTTCTGCTTTCCCTTCAAAGTGCAAACATGACTGGGGTGGACAGTTGAAACAGAATGTGGTGGCCAACATTAATTAATCTGTGGGGGTGGATACTGGCTCCAGTTTAACCTTCTGGCAGGACTCCTCCAGCAGCTAATGGATGTTGCAGCAGCTTGCGTATGGAATAATTTATGAATTTGGAAGAACACGATTCCAGAGAATGTGGGTGAATGCCAGTGGTTTGCAAACCTCTGCCAACGGTCTTGTGAGCGGCAGGCTGCTGTGGGAAAAATAACATTGGATTAGCGCAGGGTAATGTTTGGAAGTGTCCCACTTAGTTCCTAAGGCCTGGCCCTTGTGCAGAGCTGCGCTGGGCTCCAGGCAGGACGCTCTGAAGTAGCAGAAATGCGTTAAATATGGGTCTGCGGCGTGCACCAAACAGGACGTGGGGAGCAGCACAGGGAGATGTTTTTAGCTACAGGCTTTTCCCAAACAGCCGTAGCAGCATCTTTGTTGCTTGGGAGGATAATTTCCTTGTTCCACGTAATTGGACTGTCTGGGCACATGCAGGATCACTTGATCTTGCAGCTCCGGGGCAGCTCGGTCCCACTAGAGAACGGTCCCCTGGCTCGGGAGCTGGCGTTGGGCACCTTTCCTGCAGCCGAAGGAATGGGCACCTTTCCTCGGCACCAGACTCCAGAGCCGGATGTGAACCCAGCAGCGCTCCCGGCCTCTTTCCAGCTTTTCAGGCTCCTGCTTTTAATTAAACTGTCGCGACACTGGGACAGCCGGAGGATGACTGAGATACCAGAAGCCAAAGGTCCGGCTCACAAAGGTGTTTGGGAGCCTTGGAATGCGGATGGGAAGCCTTTGACAGCGCATAGGGCAGGATCGGTGCCTGCCTCCCACTAATTGAGGTTTATTTGCTCTCTGCTCATCCCTCCGCTCTGTGGCAGGGCTGAAAACATCTCGGAAGTCTGGTTTTAATAACAAAGTGTATCCTCCCGGCTGAGGGGAACCTTAGACGATAGCTACCCCACTGCAAGCCTTTGCTCTGCAGAAGTTGATGTGCACCACTTACCTGTGAGGATCTTTGTGGATTTGAGATAATTACAGAAGGCTCCAAGGAGATTTGCTGTACTTGATCTGTATTTACCTGGCATTTCTTTGCACTTTATGCCTCTAGGCTTGGTCACACCATAGAGCAGTGCTTGCCTCTGAGCAGCTCCTGCCTGCTGGATAACTTGTTCTACTCATGAAGCTTATCCCTTTGCCAGCCATGAAAACGTCTTCCCTCACACTCCCTGGCCGGGTGTCGCTTCTGTGGTGTGTGTAAATGACTGCTTGCTGCCTCTCTTGTTACAAATGCCTACTGTTCCAGCGGACAGGTTGAAATGCAGCGTAATCCTCAAATGCTCACGAGCTCACTGAACATGCAGCTCTGCCAGAGAGCTGTGTTGGGATGGAGAACTTGGCAAGAAGTAGCAGCTATGGGAAGTCTGGTTCTGGAACTAATGTGGGAGGAACACACCAAGCACAAAGGTGGTAGTAGGTTTTGGATCAAGTCCTTGGAATTATTTGTAAGTCTGAAGAGAATTTTATTGTTACAGAATGCATTTAATTAGTATCTGGAATGTAGCCACTAACGTAGGTTTGTGTATAGAAGGACTGTTAGTACTTTCCTTTAGGAATTGTTGTTTTCTACATGTAGATGTTCAAATAATACTGTTAATAAGACCTAGCAACAGCCAAAGGAAAATATTTTTCTCTTGCTTATTTCCTTGTACTGTACATTTAGACACTGTTCCCATTGCTGGTGGGGTTTTTTTGTTTGGTTGGGTTTTTTTGTGTGTTTGTTTTTTTGGCGGGGGGACGGTTTCGGTATGGGCTGTGTATGTCCCTTTTTCTGGAGCAGAAAGCAAAATTGTTCACCAGCGAAAGCTAGGCCTATGGAAGCATACCAGTTGGCTGAAGGTTCAGGGGCTGTGAACATCTGAACCTGCTGCCATGAGGGGAAGTGTGGGAGCGGGACTTGGGAGTGTCACTGGAGCCTCCAAAGCCCTTGCAGTGAGGAAGGAGGAAAAGGGTGACTGTACAGGCTTGTACTTTAGTAACAGCCATTGATGAAGGGGGGCGTGGGGAGGTTTTTCTATGTGCGACTTGTGCCGGTTTTGCATCTGACTTTATTTGCATTATTAGGATGACACTAATAAATCTGCTCTAAAGCTGCTTGAAATCCCTGATGCTGTGACATTGTCGTTTGCCAGCGCTGTGCTCGCTGGCCCTTGCCGGGATCCAGCCCTGGGGTGGAAGCTGTGCTCACACAGCTCGGGAGCCTGCTGCATCCGCCCAGCTGTGGCCTCGTTTCCTTTACAATAAACTCCCACTTGCACCAATGACATTTTTAATTTTCTTCCCCAGGAATTCCTGCCTCAGTTATAGAGGTGTTTGGAAAAGAGGTCCCTGCAAAAGAACCTTGTTGGACAAGCCTGAAGTTGGGTGTCATTGCCTGTAATTGCGGGGAAGATCTTTCCCCGCTGCGCAGAGTTCCCAGGCTCATCTCCTGTGGAAAAACCCTTTTCTTGTAGGGTGATGGTGCTGCCTGAGCAGCACCCTTTGGAGGCCACCATGGGCTTTGGATTTCCTTGCTGGTGTCTGCAGAGGAGGCTGAGGATGTGCTCTGGAAAGACCAGAGGTGGTCAGCTGCCGGAGGGAGTTCGGCTGTGCTGCGTCAGAGACCTTGGTGGCCTGTGCTGTGGTGGGCACTTGTTCTGTCACGTCCTTCACACTCTGTTACTTTGTCACCAGCAGCTGGAATGCAAGGAAAGCCTTATCCCTTGTCCCGGGTGGGAAGGAACGAGATAAACTCCAGAACACAGGCGTGGGGCAGCGTGGGACTCTTGATGCTTCTGGGAGTTGGTTTAAATCTCTGCAATGAAAGGTTTATCTCTGCTACAACTCAAAAACTGGAGCTGTAAAGCTAATCCTTGGATTCCTCGTGAGGAGGGAGTTAATCCTTTCTTCTGGTGCTGTAAATGTTTATTTAGGCATGCATTTATGGAGTTCAGACTGTTTGGAGTGTATGTTGGGCAGCTGCCGGTGTCCCGTCCAGGGACTCTTTATGACTTGGAGCATCACCAGGGTTGTAGTGGCCATCACACGTCTTTGTGGTCCTGCCCCTTAGCAAGTGATGGATATGGGAAGGACTGTGGGAACATTCCTGTCTATGGGCTGCATGTGAGAAATATGTTTTGTCTTGCACTGTCTATCAACTCCAGAAATGTGAAGTTTCTGTAGCGGTTATCGGTGCAGCAAAACACAAGGAGGATAAAAAACCCGATATAGTGTGGCCTTCTAGTCCCATGTCATCCTAACAATCACAGTGTTACGGCTGTGCTGCAGACCTAGATCAGATGTCCTTTCCTCTGGAGGAACTCTGGCCAATGAAGTGTTTGGGAAAGACAAAACGTAGTCTTTCAAGGTAACCACAAAAATTTGGAATTAGTGAGGTGGAGGGAAGGAAGTAATTCAGTTGGAATATAGAATTGCTCCTATTCATAAAAATTTTAGTATTGGCTTTCCCTTTTTAAGGCAGGAAAACCAGGACTTGCTGAAGGCAAGTGGGGAGCTTTATTGCTTTGAGTCAGTTGAGAGCTCAAAATCTATGGACTAATATTTCCAAAACTGTCAGCCAAATAATCGAGTAAACCTTTGCCTTTTCCTATGCATGCAGATTCAGTCCTACTTGATTCGACTTTCGTTCTTGCTGAAGATGAAAAACTGTGCGCTAAGGCAAACAGTATTTGTAATTTTCAATATTTATTGATTGCTGGCCTTATTGACGTTGAAGGACTTCTGTGACGCCCTGGAAGAGCTCTGTGTGCCATAAGGGGCTCTGTGTGTTCTGTTTCCCTTTTTGAAGCAGATGTGAGGGCTGTGACTCAACACTCAAAATGTTAGACTGTGCCATGAACTCATTCAAAGCTGGTTCTCTTGCTTTGTTGTTTTCTGGTTACTTGGTCAGAGCCACACTCAAGTGTTCCTGTTGCTGGTGAGAGTGAGAACACCGGACTTTGCTAAACCCAAGATGTTGTCTCTGGCCTTTTATTTAACAACCTTCGTGCTATATATGCACATGCACGTTGCATATGAATTTCAGAAGAGCTGGCCTGAGCCAGCCCTTTTCAATCCAGTTCATACTGGATTGACACTTCCTTGGTAATGCTGGACCGGTAAAGTTTCCCCGGGGAATTCCTGTGTGTATCTAGCACTTGTTTGGGCTCTAAAAGCGACAGTAGGGATTTTTCAAGGAGCTGGGTGATGATTAGTTTGAAGTCAGGACCCGTTTATACTCACTCATTGCTGTGGTACCTGGGCATTGGATAAGCCATGTGTGTATGTACTTCTGTGTTGCCTCAGGATTTAGTTGTGAAGACAGCTAGTGTGATAAATCTGAACCCTTTAGTCCAGATTCAGGAGAAGTGGTAAATAAATGATCTGAAGCTGCGTGCTTTTATAGGCACAGCTCAGGTGCCCTGCTTGGGAACTGGGTCTGTGCAGACACTGGGCAGCCACGGTGTCCCCCACCTGCCTCTGAGCAAGCCAGTGGGGCACAATATTAACGTGGATCCTGCTTGCGAGTCCCAGGGATAATTAATTATCCAGAGCACGATCTGGGGCACTTTCCAGTCCTGGAGCTCGTTGAATAGGAGCTGACAAAACGTGCCCTTGATGTGCGGCTGCAGCTTTTCAGGAAGGAACACATGGGGTTAAGGAGCTGCGAGGCAGCCCTGCTGGGCTGTGCCTTCGCCACCTCAAGGAAAGCTGCTGCTTTTTGTGTCCCAGCGGCCCTTAATTTGAGTCAGGTATTGGAACAGTGCTGCCTTGTTACAGCTTTGTAAGCAAGCCCTTTGGGCTGCTTTCCTTTCTCAAAATCCCTCTTCTGCTCTGGTTGTGTTCACAACCCTAACTGGACTGGAGCTGGGGGAAGGCTGGGGAGGGTCAGAGGAAAGCCTGGCAATGGGGTCAGATGCTCTGTTGCTAGGTTTGTCTTAATTCTACCTTTTTGTGCCTGGGGGCAGTGTCCCAGAGAGCTCCCTGCAAAGGGTCTCTCCGTGGGTGTAACTGGAATCTTGCCAAGTTCATGTATCACCCTTCCCTCTGTGTCGGGTCCCATGTCGGGCTGTGCCTCCAGCTTTTAGCAAAGTATGGATCCAATGACTTCAACGGCCCGTGGTGCAGCTGTTCCAAGGCTATTTTAAGTGCATGACAGTGAAATACAGAAGGAAATGGCTGTTGGGTTTTTCCTTTCTGCTGCCTTGCTGGACTGTATCTGCGCTGGTGTGGTGCTGTGCAGCCAGAGGGGCTGGAAAAGGGCAAAGAACTGAGAAAAGTAGTTCTAATGGCCATATAGCAAGATGCCTTCCTGCTGTCTCCCAGCTGGCTTCCGTCCCTCCAGTCGGAGCTGTTTTTAACTCTTAAGGTGACACGTTCTCGAGTCTAACAAAGACTGGACCTTCTCCAGTCCTCACTGGTGTCAGTTGCCCTGGAGTCACAGCCCGACTTCGGTGTCGTGTCGTGTGCGGCGTTTCAGTCAGGGCTCACGGGAAGGAACCTCCTGCTCTCTCCACTGTGCCCGGCCGAGGGCATGGCTGGGGATGCCGAGAGGGGTGGGTTTGCCTTTCCCTGCGTGTGGCATTGCGGAACACGTAGGGCAGGGGAGTCAAAATAAACCGTGCACTGTCTTCTGAAGCAGGAGTGGAGCTGGGCAGCGTGGGGAGCTGGCACTGAGCAGCAGCTCCCATTTTATTCCCCCAGCCTCACGCAGGCGGTCAGAGGCAGTTGCACGTCGTCCTCCTGTCAGGAGAGAGATTGGCCAGAGAAGCAGAGAGCATCTGGTTCTCATTGGGCTCTGCCTTTGGATGGTCTTCATTCTTGTTTGTCACATTATGTCTTTTTTTCCCCCCCTTCCTTCCTCTCTCCTTTTTCCTTTTTTTTTCCCTTCAGTGAGTTTACAAGCCTTGCTGGAATGCACATATGGTCCTTATCATCCCCGAAGTCCAGCTTTTTTTTCTCGTGCTGGTTAACAGTTTGTGACATCAGGGGCTGTTAGAAGCATTAGTCACTTTTACTCCAAATAGAAAGGTCCGTGGTTTTTGGAAACCTATGGAGGAAAATGTCTTTTATGTCAGTTCTTGGCATACAGTGAACTGTGAGTGCTCTGAGTTTGTGCTGACCTTTAGCCAAACATTTTGCCTGAAGACAAATGCTCGTTCCCACTCTCCGCAGCCACTCCTGAATTGTCAGATTTTGCTGACTTCCCTCTTTCCAGAAGAATGCAACTGTATCCTTTTCCCTCCATGCTCCTGCCGAGTTCCTGCAGCTTGCCAATGTAAGCAGTTCCCCTCGCTTCCCCACTGGCCTGCCCCGGAGGCGCGGGAACAGCGGCCTTGATGGACTGCAGGAAGCGTGTCCTTGCCGTGTGCCAGGGGCTAACACTCCGGTGCAAGCACTGGAAAGCAGGATATTTGGTGCTGCATGCCCGGGAGGTGGGCCTCGTGCTTCCCATCCCCTGTGGCATCCTTGCTGGGGAAGCTGGAATTGGGGCAGGCTGGCTTTTCCTCTGGCAGGCGCGGTGTGTGTGGGCTGCACCTGAGCGGGGGCCAGCTTGTGATGCCTGCTCGCTGTTCCCTCTGTCATCCTGCCCGTCACTTAGGGAGCCAGCCCTGGAGACAGCGTCACTCCTGTGTGCTATTGCCTGTGCCAGTGGAAGCGTGTGCAGCATCACGCAAATCTCGGGGGAACTGCTTGGGGGAGCCCCGTGCTTGGTCTCAGTGGCAGCCTCCCTTGGCTGGTGGTTCCCCAGATCCATGAGGTTTTATCTGCAGAGCAGTGTTTTCGGCAAGGGGGGGGCAGCACGAGTCCCACACCTGCCCTTCCCCATCTGCTGCTGCCCAGTGCTTTGTTGGTCAACTTGCTTCCAGCCTTCCTCCCACAAAATAACCTTTTCTGCTGTCCTGATTCTTGGGGATTTAAAGGAAAATCCAGCATTTTCAGGGAGAGCCTTTTTGTATTCCCTGTGACCTCTCTGTTTATTGAGCAAGGGAGCCAACTGTGGCATAGCTCTGCTGATAGTGTTCCCTGATACTGACAGTAGAGACTTGGCTCCTTGCTATTGTTGTAGACGTTGCTGGAGGGCTGGGGCAGGGGCCTGGTGTCCCTAAGCAGCTGCAGCTGGTGCCAGCTTTTATCCAGGAAGATCAAGATGGTTTCCTGCAGTCCATCCCTCAGGGACAATAGCCGCAGCAGTGAGCCACTGGTGGGTTGGTGGCAGGGAGAGAGGCACAAATCTTCACGGCTTGATTGACACATTAATGTACAGACTGAGAGCATGCCTTCCACAGGGGTCTGCTCTCCCTGTTGAGAGAAAAGGGGAAAAAACAAAGGAAAGGGGAAGAAAAACAACCAAGGACATCCCAGACTTGAGTAGCTTGTGCAGACATCGGCCCAAGCCTGCAGCCAGCCAGCAGCAGCATGGAGCCAGGAACTCGCCCTCCTCTGCTGGTGACACTGATGGTTATCTTACCCTGAAACAACAGCCAAGAAGTCCTTCCTCTCTTTATGAACTGATTAACTGATTGATTGCTATCAGCCCTTTTCTTCTGGCATCCCTGCATGCCGAGGAGGGGAAGGGAGTTATTTTTGCTTTCCATGTTCTCCCTATACTATTCATAAATTCATTTGTCCGACAGTTCAGGGTTTGGCCATCCCTTAACCCTGTATAAGGATGGGGAGCGGAATTATGGGTGCTGTTTCAAGGAACAGGGATCTTGGCTCTGGCATAGACACTGGGAATACTTGGTGCCCTGCCAGCAGAGGCACCAGCTCTCGGGTTTAATTCTGGGAGAGGGATAGATCTGTCTCTTGCTGACTAACCTTTGCTTCTGTGCTCGCTGCTCTTGCCTGAGCTGCTTTTTTATCTGAGCAGACTAAACTACCCCTGAGGTCCCTGGCTTTGGATGCAGCATCTATGATGATTTGACCTACTAATGGGTCAAAAATGTTGCTGGTCTGAGCTGCTGACAACAATAAAAGCTTTTAGAATTTTTTAAAGGTGCCTCCTGAGTAGTGTGGCCTCAAATAACTAAACACTTGCTTCATATTTGGGGTTGAGCTCAGTATTTTGCATACCAGCCTTTTTCCCCTCTTGAATTTGAGGCTCGTTTTTGTTTTCTTTAACTCTTGGGAGGCCGTGTGAAGCTGACCCTCAGCCACTAGCAGCAGTGGGCCGGGAGGGGCCCGAGGGGAACGTTTTGCCAGCAGCCTTAAAGCAGAAGGGGCTCAGCCAGGAGCTTGCTTGGATTGGGGAATAGCTGCCATCATGGTTAAGTCCTGAGCGAGGAGAGCAGACTGGAGATTGGCACAATAAATGCAGGTGTCCTTGTGGAACTCTCTCCTTGGCCTTTTGGGAGTGGTGCTTTTTTACTGCCCAGGACAGGAGCAACTTTGCTTTACCTCGGGTCAGCTGCCAGACGCTTTCGGCAGCGTAAGGGCACAGCTCTGCCTTGCGCTGCCTCTGGAGGAGTGACATGGGACCCACCTTTCTCTCCAGCTCCCCATCCACACACAGACGTACTGTTCCCGGCTCCAACGAGGAGAATAACTTTCCCTTTATTCCTGCTCTGCCGAGCCGTTGCGGCTTGGGAGGAGCGAGCTGACTCTCCTTGCACGTGCCCCATCAGCTGAATTGTTTTCTATAGCTTCACTGATTCCCGTCCAGGCAAACCCACTGTTTGCCACAGAGCATCCGTTACAGCATCGCTTAACCTGTGACACCATTGCCACCAGGAGCGACGGGTGAAGAAAAATGGATCTAAAAGAGCCTTGACAGGGTGCTGAGACTGCAAACCCTTCCTTGTCTTTTGCAAGGCATTCTTTTCTCCCTTAAAATGAAGAGCAGTAGGACGTGGGTTCCTGACAATCACTCTCTTTATAGTGATGGTAGGTAGTAGATGCTGTGCCTCTGGGGGCCTGTTCCTGCTTAACTTACCCCTTCCCTTCCCCTGCTGCAGTTAAAACCAGCAGCTGTGATAACAGCAGCTCAAAGATTGTTGTTGATCCAAGAAATATCGACTGTGGGATGCCTTGTAGGCCTCTCTGTAAAGAGAAGTCAAGTGATCAGCATCTTTCCCAAGAAACAAGCATTTATTTGTTCGTGTTACTCCGTAGTTTTTGTAGGGGTTAGCACATAGCTCTGGACCTTCAGAATCACTTCCTGCTCATGGATGGTATGGCAAGAGGGAGGGAAGCCATGCCCTGTAATGCAGGGCTCAGTAAAGGAGACACGACTGTCTTAAGGAAGAGTTTAAAAATACAGACTGTGTTTGGGATGTCTTAAGCTCCCTGGCATGTGAGAACATCCAGACACCCAAGTCTAGCAGCACATCTGGTGCAAACTGATCTCTCCAGGAGTCTGTGGAGCTGCAGTTTTACCCATGCTGATCTTGTCCATGGATCCTGAAGCTGGGAGCAAGGAGAGGTGCTTGGCAAGCAGTTACTCCTTTAGTGTGCTTGTAAGAGGTCACTGCTTCAGACACGGCCACTTGTCTGTGGTTACCAAGGCATCTCCTAGGACTGCGTTTCTGTGAGTGACTCCTGAGAAGTTGTTTTAGTCTAGCAGGATGTTTAGGTGCAGTGCTGGGGAAAGGGAGGAGTTGTGCTGAGATCTGTTCATCTTCTGAGGGAAGATGGGGGATGCGCTTGGGAAGAAGGCAGTGAGGCAGAGCGATGAGATGCCTTTCCACTTGGGCTGAAGCACCTGAGCAGCGCTGCTGCCTTCCTCTGGAAGAGGAGCCGCGTGGCAGGAGGAACAATAAATCAATGCTTACAGCGTTCTCGCGGCTTGTTGGTGCACACGGGGGCTCTGGGGTGGAGCAGGAGGCGTGTCAGCCTTTGACTGCTCTTCAGCTGGAGGTGCCCATTTCTCGGTGGGATGACTGAGTTGGGATCAAACCCAGCGCAGTGACTGTGCTCAGGAGCTTGTCATGGCAGTTCACAGCTGGAGAGGCAGGGCCATCTGATTTAGCATCCCCTTGTTACAACACTTCTGTTCTGCCAGACCCAAAGCGTGAATCGCTTGCTCTGCTGCTGATGCCCTGAGCAATCAGGCTTGTTGCTTTCCAGCAGAGGCTTCCTTTCCTCGTGGATAAAGCTATCCCCTTGAAGAGGTGAAAGCGAGAGCAGAGGCCCGGCTGCAGTGATAACTGGTTATGCAGCGTGTGCGCCTCTTTGCTCTGGAGAGAAGCAGCCTGCAGCTCCCCCAAAAATGTGTCAGCTTTCCAAGGCCGTCTGCATGCTGCAGAACTGCCTTTGTTTGTGAGTGGATGAGAGATTCAGAAATCTAGTTCCTTTGGCTCTCCTGCCTCCTCCAAAATTTCTATCTGTGATCCTTGTGCAGAACTGCAGCTATTTTCTGTGTCTGCTCTACTCAGGGAGATGCGCTGCATCCTGGGAACGCTGAGGGAGGTGAATGCTTGGGTTTGTGTTTCATCTCTGCCTGTGCCTCAGGCCTCTGATCTTTTCACGAGTGTTTTGATGTTTTGAGCAGATATCAGGCTACTCTTGCCTCCAGTTGAGCAGCACAGCCTGTGAAAAATACTTGGCGTTGCAGAGTGCAGAGAGAGTTTTTGTTTATTCTGCTGTCGATGTTTGCCACTTGCAGGAAAAAAAAAAAGCAAGAAGAGGGAAATAAACCAGAGGTCTGCAGCGAAAATAACTGACACAGATGCAAGAGATGAGTCTTAACTCCTGTTCCTGCTGAGCAACTGATGATGAGGCAGTGCTTGCTTTCCCAAAATATATCAGGGAAAGAGATACTGGTGCTGTGCTGAGAGATGTTCGACACCCACGACTTTGTGTGAAGCCTGTGAGTCATGGGCACTTACTGCTTTCTGGGATCTGCTCCGAGCTCCCTTCACTTGATCGTAAACCCAAGCCCACCGTTTTTTAAAAAAATACTAACGTTACAAATATTTAATTTAACCCATTCACATCATACATCAATCCCAGGGCCCTTTCCAGGGAAACCCCTGTGGCGGATGAATGAGGCGATGGTTTTTCTTTACCCAGCCTGAGTGAAGGAGGTGGCCTCTCTTAATCACCTGCAGCTTCTGTGCTGTGGTGCTAGTGAGTAGCTGCCAGCACACAGAGGGATGGAGGTGAACAGGCTGGTCAAGTTTACCTGTGGACAAGCCTGGTTTAGATGCTAAGAGAAGGCTCGGGTGTGTGGCACAGGTGCCAGGCTCTGTGTGTCTGCATGGCAGAAAGGAGCCCTTTGCCCAGACTCCTGGCACAGACTGAGACATTTTTCACTGCTTTATTCGGGGAATTTTTGTATTTCTTTAGGTCTGTTTTCATCAACACTCAGCCCAGATGTAACTTGTTTCTCCCTGCAGCTGGTGGCTGGTCTGTTACATTTCGAGGAGGGAAGTGGAGCTGCTCAGTAATTGTGCAGAGAGTGGCAAGTCCTCCTCTGCTTTTGATTCTTAACAATCAAAGAGTTGTCCGTGTCTGGTCCAAAGCCCACTGATTTTGTGGAAAAGAAGCTGGTGCTTCCAGCCTCTTTAAGCCAGGTCGTGACTGCCCACGACTGTAATTTATTGTGGCCTTGGTGGAGTGACTCCACTGGAAATGTTTGGGTTAGGAGAAAGGTTAGTATCTTCCAAGTTAAGGACAACAAACTTTAGGAGAAAAATGTTGTGAAATAACAGCAGAGCTGCCCTAGGTCTACCAAGTTTGTGGGGATCTTTTTGTTTGCTTGTTTTACTGTGCTTGGGACCTTGACATAACTGTGACTTGCCAGGGAAGAGGTAACTGGGCCAGCTTGTTTTTCTGAGCTTCTCTGTGGATTGCCATACAGCTGCTTTGGGAAGGTCTCAGATCTGGGGCTTGTTTCAAACCTTCCTTCCGCAAGGTCTGTGCTGCCCCCTTGCCCTCCCCAGAACAGCTTTGGGGTGTTGGATGTTGACAGCTCAAGCCCCTGAGGAGGAGAGCGGGTCACGATGGGTGACTGGCACCTCTGGGCGGGCTGGCCGGGCTTCTTTTCCTGCTGAGGACACGCAGAGGCAGCACCAGGGGCTTTGTAGGTCACGCGGGAAACGCTGGGAACGGCGCCCTGCTTCCTCACCTCGTGTCAGATGAGGTTATTTGTAAACCAAGGCATGGCAGGGAACGCGCTTGCTTTATTCCCTCCCTGTCAAAGCCTGGAAAAGCTGGAAAGGGTTTTAGCTGAGTCTAGAGGCACTGTTGCTATCTGAGCTGTGTCCTGCTGTGGCCGTGCTGAAGGGTTGCAGGAAAAGGGCGAGAGGGTTGGCATTTCCCTTGTGGTCCTGGAAGGATAGAGCGAGTCTGAGAGCTGCTCCTTCCCTTTGGCACGCTGAGCCAAGGAGAGCACCACCTTGGCTCTCTGCTCACCTACACAGGTGTCTGTCAGGAATAGCTTTTGGAGTTGCAAGCAGGGCCATATCACAACCTCTGTCACTCCTCAGTGTGCTTCTTGAGAGAGCCAGGCTCACTGGGAAGTTTGGGGGATTTCCCATGCTGCTGGGGAAGTTCTGAAGTGGAAGGTTGGCTGGTTTCTGCTGTGTAGCTGTACCGTGGACACGGAGGAGGCGGCCTCAGCTGCTTTACCAACTAAACGGGAACCGGTCAGCTCACAGCTCTGTCCATGTTCCACTCTTTTCCAGGTGTCTGCCTAAATAGTCTTAGGATAACCCCAGGGATATGGAATGCTGGGGCCTCAGAAACAGCATTTGGATGTTGCAAATCGGAAAGAATCATGATTTATTGGTGACAGGCACTGAGAAGCAGGGTGGTAGTGTTTGCCTGCCTTGGAGTGGGAGGCATTTTAGCTCCTGAGCCCCACAGCAGAGATGGATAGAAGGAAAAGGAGAGTACGTTTGGGAGGGAAACCTAAGACACCGATCCTGTGTCCCAAAAGCTTCCATGTCCTTCCCACAGTTCTGAGAGGACTTCTTCCCTGACAGGGGTGTTGCAGCCCTGCTAAATGCTTTCCTTCTGGGTCTTACAGAACGATGACCTCAGGAACCTGTCCCTGTCTGGCCACGTGGGCTTCGACAGCCTCCCGGACCAGCTGGTCAACAAGTCAACGTCGCAGGGCTTCTGCTTCAACATCCTGTGCGTGGGTAGGTCACCCTGCTGGGCCCTCAGGGGCACGGCCCCACGTTCACACCTTCTCCCTCTGCCCAGGGCAGGGCTGAGCCACCGAGGACCATACTGGCAGGGAAGTGACAGTTGTCTTCCCAGAGCTGCTCCGCAGTGAAATCTAGTATTCCTCTTTCCCCTTTCTCTACCCTGTCCCCCAAGTCAAAGCATGGAAATTTCTAGCTGTTCAAATCTATCCCTTTGATCATCCAGCGGTTCTGCTTTCCCCAAAGGCTGCCCATAAGGAAACGGAGTGAACTTGGGAACTAAATGTATTTTTAAAAGGATGTTAACTTAAATCTCCCTTTCTCTGGATTGGGTGTGGAGGCTGTTTCTCACCAAATTGCATTCCTTCCCTACCAGGGTTTGCCTGTCTCCTTACATTCTTAGTTTCTCCACTTGGAAACGATGCCATTTTTAGTCTCCAAATGATGTTCTGGAGAACAAAGCCTGTCACCTGTCCTGTGCTGTATTTAATCTGCAAGTTGGTTTTATAGCCTGAGTTACTTCTCCCAAATTGTTCAGAGGGCAAAATACGAGGAGGCAATATCTTCTCTTGGCTGTAGGGAGGTAGCTGCTGTCTTGGTACTCGCTGGATACTCCACAGTTGGAAATCCATTGCTCAGCCCCAGGGAGCTGTGAGCCAAGCCAGCTTTGACTTGTCAGTGAACCTGGAATCTGGTTCTGTAAATGGACAAAACCGCTGGGTTTTTCTCTTAGTTTGGCAGTGCAGGCTGCAAACATCATCTTTCCATTCATTGTTCATTTAAGCCTCCAAGAGGGGAGTATTGTCCTTTCTAATTAGTTACATTAATTAGCTGGGAAAAGCCCACAACCCTCTGACTGTGATTTTTCTACAGCAAATTGAGAATTTCTGTGAGCTGCCTGAAAAGCAATCTGGCAAACTCGACTCCTCTCTGTAGCTTTGCGTGTGAAAGGAGGAGATAAGAGAACAGTTGCACTTCTGCACACTCGAGCTCCCAACCCTCACGTGACTCTCGTAGCAGCATGAAACCTTTTCAATCCAGCAGGGAACAGCCCGATTAGCAGGCAGCTCTTTGATCAAAGTGGCATAAATTAATTGCCTTTCTCTCTTGCAGTAAATATGCCTTTCTTAGCGTGACTTAGTATGTCTCCATTAGCAATTTGATCCACCTCTTTTTTTCTTGTGAAATGTGCCCGTCCACCGATTTTCACCCCATATTAAAGTTTCACACAAACTGCTGCAGTTGGCCAAGGAACAGAAATCTCACCCTTGAAAAAAATTATTGTTTAAAATTGTGGTTTGAGAGAGGACACGATTAGCTTTGGTGTTGTAACATGAGACTTCAGATTGGGATGTGAAATGCTGCAGAGCCTATCTGGCACAGAATGCAGCAGTTCACGTCAGGAGCTCCCTAAAATTCGCAGCTTCAGCCATGGGCAGTCTGTGCCATCAGTTTAGGACTTGGCTTTCCATGTGAGTTGCCTCAGCCCACCCCTGCTCACAGCATGGGTAGCAATAGCTGTTTGAGAGTGTAATTGCGAAACAAACACTTCTAACTGAAAAATGGGATTTAGGCTAATGCTTTCATCCATGTTACTAATTGCACTAGGGATTAGTGAAACTTGAATAGTTTAAAAAGTTGGTATTTAAGCAATGTGCCTTTTTTTTTTTTTTCTTTAGGAACTCAGTATGTATTTCTCTGTCTCAGATTTTTATTGTTTTAAAGATGCACTGTGGGTTTTGGATGATCTTCCTGAGGCAACAAAACTGCCTGAAAAAGGCTGAAACAAAATCAGGGAATCAAACGTGGAGTTAAGAGAATTTACAACTTGCTACCCTAAAGAAAGTTCCTGGGTCAGTCCTGGGGCACTGGTAAAGATGGAGACTGTCTCCGAAGACAGCTGTTCCCGCAGGGATTATCTTGCTTAGCAATGTGCATGTAGCCTAATTCCACTGCTACCCAAGGGGACTAACTCCTTAACCTGGTGAGGGTGCCAGAGAAAGAGGCAAGGGAGAGCAGTGGCACCATCCTGACGCCTCCTCTGTCTGCTCAGGTGAAACTGGCATCGGCAAGTCGACGCTGATGGACACTCTGTTCAACACCAAGTTCGAGAGCGAGCCCGCCACGCACAACGAGCCCGGCGTGAGGTTGAAAGCCCGGAGTTACGAGCTCCAGGAGAGCAATGTCCGTCTGAAGCTGACCATTGTCGACACGGTGGGGTTTGGCGATCAGATCAACAAGGATGACAGGTAAACCGAGCTCTGCCGGGAGGGGAATCCTGGCACCGATGCGCTCCGAGGTCAGCAGGGCCTCACTCCGTGGGCAGCAGGTCCCTCCCTGCTCCCAGGCGTGCGTCCCGATCCTGGAAGCAATGCTGCTCCTGCCTAACGCTGTGGAGAGAAGGGCTGGTCCGGGGCAGCAGGGCTTAGGGAGAGCTTTCCTTCTCCTGCTGTGTCCTGGCACACATGGCTGTGGTGGGTGCCATTTGCTCTGTCCTCCTGGTTTGATGCTTCCCAGTCCTCCTCTGCTCCGCTTTCTTTACAGGACTTTCTCTAATATTTCTCCCAATGTGAGGCCTTACTGCTTTCTTTGCGCATATCTCTGAGGTTTTCAGGGTCTCATGGTCAGAGATAGACTTTCCATAAGCCAAGAAAACAGAGCAGCAGTAATTTTACAAACCCTCCTAGTGACATCCATGAAGCTGCCCTTGGTGGAGGGGGAACACATGGAAGAGTTTTCTTTTCTGAAGCACAAGCAGTTCATTTGAGTAAGGCCATGGCACACTGCATGAGCTGCTTTTTCTCCAGCAAAATGGTCCCGTCAAAGTCCATGAATGGTGCAGTTGTCTTCTCAGCTTTGCTCACAGGCTTCAGTTCCTGAAAAGTCCCTCTTATCTTGTGACTCTCCCTTCCTTCTTTTGAGATGATGAGATTTTGGACAAGCTAGGGGGTGGGTCACGATTCCATGTTTAAATTCTTTTATGTTAGATGATTTTCAGTGAGATTGGCAGAGCAGCAGCTCAGACCTTAATTGGAGAGACTGCCAGAGGTGCTGTTTTTCAGGCTAGCAGTCTTGTGTGGTTTCCATGCACCTAAAATCCAGGGCTGTCATGTCTGTTACGTTTTGCCTGTGCAGCAAGTGGAAATGCACCCTTGTGAAGGAGGGGCTGTGTCCAGAGCCCCCTGAAGCTTCCTGAGTGTCCATCAGTGGCCCGTGTGGTCCCAGCAGCCAACTGCCCAGTTTTCTCTGTGCCTTCTCTCTCCAGCTACAAGCCTATAGTAGAATACATCGACGCACAGTTCGAGGCCTACCTGCAGGAAGAGCTGAAGATCAAGCGATCCCTGTTCAACTACCACGACACGCGGATCCACGCCTGCCTGTATTTCATCGCTCCCACCGGACACTCGCTCAAGTCCCTGGACTTGGTCACCATGAAGAAGCTCGACAGTAAGGTACTTGCTGCCTGTGTCACCACGGCCCTGCAGTGCTTTCATTAGCTCGTCATCTGCTCAGGAAAATAATGTCTGGGTTTAGTAGTGGAGAATTGCAGACAGAAAGGGTGAGAAGTGTACCTTGGGCACGCTGCTGCAACGGGTCATTATTCTGCTTCACATGCTGCAGAGATTTATTGAGAGTTTGGACTCCTACTCTTTTCCAGCTCTACCTCGGGTAGGGAACTTGGCCATGTGCTCCCCAGCTAATCTTTAAAGTCAATAAAGACAGTTCAAGTCATCTTTCTAATCAGTGAAAAACAGATGGAAGTGCTGCATCTGCTCGTTCTGACCGCATCCAGCTAGACAAAAACAGTGATTTGATCTGCTATGGCAAACCTAGTGGTGTTCTAGCTGTAATGGCATAAACAAGAATCTGCTTAAATATGTTACTTGGCATCTGCTTTTCCAGGTACCCTCATGGGCTTGGTTTAAAGCATGGCTCAAAGGAGATTTCAGCTGTTCTAGGAAAAGTAACTGAGGTACAAATGTAGAGCCTGAGTAGCTAAACTGAGCTTTCTCTGTGCTCCTTTACATCACAATTAAGCAATTTAAGTCAGTCCACTGTGCACCTTTGGCTCATTGGATCCTGATTCTGCAGGACATCAATGATGACAATGGTTCTTTGTTTCCTAGAGAGGCCAATCGATCAGGTTTTATGTGGTGATGGAGAAGGTTCCCTGCCCTATTCAACTGAAAATAAGGTTATGGAGATTTATCCCAAATGAGCTAATTGACATTCCTGTTCTATCTTCTGGCCAAGGGAGATTTAATAACTCCAAACAGAATTAAGTGATGTAATAGAAGAGGATTTTCAAGTACTGTAGTTAAAATCCCTCCATATAGGTCAATATCACCGTTATCCTCGGTACGATTTCTGTCTGCTGTTGCAGGGAAAAACAAACCTGCAAGATCAAAAGCAGCAACTGTCCCTCTGGAGGGAGGAGAAGGGGAAAGAAGGCAGGATCTTTATCCCTGCCAACAGCCTGTCTAGGAAAGAGAGTCAGTAACTCATCTTTCATCCCTGAGCTGCGCAGGGAGGAGTGAACCCTGGTTCTGCAGTGCAGCGGTGTCTGGGGGCACATGAGGGCACGCAGGTGGGGAAAGCGTGCCTGTGTTCCTGCCAGCCCCTGTCCTGTGTGTCCCGGGGCTGGATAGGGACCATCTGCTTCCACCTCCCGTGGGGTGACAGCAGCTCGGTTGCCCCTCCGGTGTCCCTGGTGACATTCCCCAAGCCAGGGCCCCTGCCAGGCTGTTGTCTGAGCGTGGCTCCCGCAGCCATCCAGCCCACTGCGGCGCCAGGGGATGTGCAGAGATGGTAATTTCCTTTTTTATTTTTTGGAGCAACTCGTAATAATCTATGACAGCATTTCCTGTCCAGCCAATTCGGATGAGGAGGGGAGTACTACAGGACAGGAAATAGCATGTTGCCAAATTGCATTTGACTTCTTTCTAAGGCCATCATCACTGCTGCCTGGAAATCCTGTCTGAGGTGGTGCTGCTGGCAGCAGCAGCCCCAGGGAAGTTCATCTGCTGGCTGGTGGCACTTTAGGGCTTTAGGGCTGTCGCTGCATGTCCTGCTCTGTCCTCTCCTGGTGACACAACCTGTGCAGTCCTGTACGTGGAGGTGCTGTCCTGTCTTGCAGGTGAACATCATCCCCATCATTGCCAAGGCTGACACGATTGCAAAAAATGAGTTGCACAAGTTCAAGAGTAAAATCATGAGCGAGCTGGTCAGCAACGGTGTCCAGATCTACCAGTTCCCGACCGACGAGGAGACGGTGGCCGAGATCAATGCCACCATGAGTGTATGTTATCTGGGGGGGGCTGCTGCCCTTGCTTTGCCTGGGCCGTGCCATGTCTCACTTGGCTTTAAAACTGCAATCTAAGCGCGGACATCAGCCTGGCCAGAAGGAGTTTGGAGGCTGGAGATACCTGCTCTGATAGGTTTCATTGTGTGACACACACTTCTCCCCTGTTGCAGTTTTCATATCCTTCCCCTGTTGCAGTGTTCCCATCTCGGGAAAGGAAGAGGATGGGAGGCAGGGCCCCGATGCGGTCAGGGCAGAGAGCTGAGGTTTGGCTTTCCTGTCCCAAACGACCACTCGTTGGCTAGTGGGGGTGATTCACTGCCGCCTTTGTTTTGCTTTCCGGTGGGAGCGGGGCACCGGCGCTGATGTTCCAGCTCTCCACAGGGCCCGTGGCCATCAGCGGCTCTGGCTTTCACCTCCTCCCCTGCCTCTAGCAACAGGGTGGGAGTTGAGGGCACTCAGGGCTAGACTAGACCAAACATTTCAGTGGGGGTTACCAAAGGAAGCAGCTGTTTGCTGTGTGCCTGACTTGGGGTGCAGAGGGAAGACCTGACCTCAGGGTTACTGGCAGTGGGGCATTGATTGGCCCCCAAGAGGATGGGCTGGTCCTAAAGCAAATGCACTCAGATGAAGCCATTTCCTTGCTACTTGAAGGCTGTTGTGCATTTTCCTGCTCAACTGGTTGTAGATGGGCAATTATCTCATCCAGTTGGATGTTAGACCCTCTCCAAAGCTCCCTGTTGCCTCTCTTCCCTGTCTGTGTTGTTCTGGGCAGGGAGAACCTAGCACAGAGAAGGGATGTGGCTCTACCAGGGTGCCCTGTGTGCAGTGTTCTGCTTTGCTCAGGTGCAGCCCGGTTGCTGGGAAACCCCTTTGCCAGATAATCCCATCTCCTCCGCCCTGACATCTTCCCCTCCCACCCAGCCTGTGACCACAGCTTGGTTCACACGGCTCTCGTTCCTGGAGCTTAACACCCGTGCTGTTAAGGCAAGGAGAGTTCCACGGGGCTGAGCTGGCAGTGGAGGCGAGCTCCCTCCTGGCAGCAGCTGCACTTCTGGGAGTAGATCCCAGATTGTCGCCACCACACCCGCGGAGAGACCTGGACGGAGCAGAGCTCCATGACTCAGACGTGTCAGCCCAGGGCTGGGTCAGCTCCACTCTTCCCCTTGCTCACAGCTTTGCCTCTTTTAAGAGGAAGCATTAGCAGTTCTTTGTAGCAGCAAAATCCCCCTGAATTTTTAGCCTACCTTCCTTGAGAGGATGTATTTTATTTTCTTTTTTATTGTTCCACGGTTCTTTTTTCCCAGGGTTCAAATTCAGTTCCAGTTTGTAAGACTTGTTCTGTGCTTAAGACAGTAGTGCTTTGTAATTAAATGGAAAATATGTACATATCTTGTATTTTTAGGACTTCAGAATTTTGGGTTTTAAGTCTCATCAGGTTTCTCATCCAGATTGTCCTGTTGCTCTTCCTAAAACACCAGACAAATTGCAAAGGCATTTAAACAACTTAAATCTAGCAGAGCTGCCACAGTAAACAGCTTTCTTGAGAAACAATCCCTGGCAAGGCAGCAAAGGAAATCCCTGACCTCATTGTCCCTTTTCTTTTGTAGGTCCACCTTCCTTTTGCCGTGGTTGGCAGCACCGAAGAAGTGAAGATTGGCAATAAGATGGCGAAAGCCAGGCAGTACCCCTGGGGTGTCGTGCAGGGTACGTTACCAAGGGCACAGACAAGGCCTTCTCCTTCTGTCCCCTTCTGATCCAAGATACTTTCGTCTCTGGATGGCCCTCACCAACATCTGGCTTGAGAAAGCACAGCTCAGATCTGAACACGGACATCTGGACATGGAGCCAAAAGCTTCTTCCTGCAGGAGGGCAGAGTTTGGCCAGGGCAGTTTGCAGCCCAGGCTTTACTAAAGCTGCCAAAAATACAGATCTGATCCGTGCTTTCCAGCCAGCACTGAGAAGTAGAGGATTGAGATGGTGATGGTCTCCTTGTGGCTTCAGTTGTGTATCCCATTGGAGAATGGCCCAGGAAGCTGCAGGGGAGTATTCACAGTGCAATTCTGCAAAACTTTCTGGCTTTTCAGTAATACCAGCTGACCCTGAAGCAGCTTCAGGGACTTCAGCTGTATACACCAGAGGATAATACTGGGAAAAACAGTTAGGAAAGAAGTTTATGTGTTTGGCAAGTCTTAGACTTGACCTGTACCCTGCTGGGTTCTTGCTGTTCCCAGAAAAGTAGGACCAGATAGTTTGAGATTCAGTTTAGACTTTGCCTGTGTGAGCCTCTGTGAGTGCTAGGATTTCGAGTGGGTTTGAGTGGGAAGTGAAATCTTGTGTGCAAACGGATCATCACCTTGCTGGTGCAAAAGTGGATGGGGAGACGGGAGCTCTGTGACAGATGGGCAGCACAGAGATCTTGCAAATCCAGCGCAGGCCTTGAACTCAGGCCCGTGCTGGCGTAGGATGGCTTCAGCCCCAATTCAGCAAGGCGTTTTGATGCGAGCTGGCTTGGAGTTCTGCTTGTGTGCCTGAACAACTCTGAGGCTTGCTACACTGGGGCCCAGATCCAGGGAAATGGGTGGCCCAGCTCCTGAGTTTAATGTTCTCTCTGTGGATATTCTGTCGTTTTTGCAGTTGAAAATGAAAACCATTGTGACTTCGTGAAGCTGCGGGAGATGCTGATCCGAGTGAACATGGAGGACTTGAGGGAGCAAACGCACACCCGGCACTACGAGCTGTACAGGCGCTGCAAGCTGGAAGAGATGGGGTTCAAGGACACGGATCCGGACAGCAAGCCTTTCAGGTAGGGACGTGCAGCTCGGGCACTGCTGTGCTTTGCAGCCAGCTTGCTCTGCTGCTGCTCAGGGCTGCCTGCAATTCCGGGCAGGAAAAGCACAGCCGTGTCCGTGGCGAGAGGAAGGTGGCCCGTCCCACCAGGGGACATCTTGGGGTAAATGTTCTTTTAACCCCCCTAGAGCTCTTCACAGCTTGTCCAAGGTGAGCTGTGAAGAGGCTGCCACGGTCTCATTCCTGAGGTCTGGCTGATTACTGAACACAGAGTTCATTCTGTCAGACAGCTTTATTGGTCTGAAGCCCAAACTGTTAGCCAGGGACAACAGCTGTGTGGGAATTCGGGTGGGAATGTTTGTTTTCTCCTTTCATTTCCTGTTTCCCATTCCTCCCCAGCTTTTCCCCAATAATTGCACCCCCTGCCTTACAGCATCCCACGATCCTCTCTGCCCCCGGGGAAGCCAGGCAGAATTCCAGTGCACCGGTGGGGGTTTGCCCCTGGAACACATGTGTGTCAGAGGTTGGCATTGGTTTGGGGTCTCATTTCTGACTTGCTGAATTGATGCAGCTGCACTTCTTCTGCAGCACAGAAACTCTGCTGGAATCAGTCAAGCCCAGTTCTGTTACTAAGCCCAAGTGTGAAGCTTTATTGGATTTCCTTTCTGGAGAGCAATGGTTTAAGATGGGCTCAGCCCTTCCTTTGGAGGAATCTGAGGAATTTCCATTGCTTCCTGTACACGAGGCCTCTTTTGACCAAGCTATAAGTAGAAAGGAAATGAAAATGTACAGAATTTCTCCATCTGGTACGTGCTAGTTCAGAGCGGTTCGCTCTGGGTGCCTTTTCCCTCCAATAAACAAACAAAACCTATGATCTCAAGCTGTTTGGCCAAGGCTGATATATATCTCAAATGAGGGAGATGTTCTGTCTGAGCTCAGGGATCAAAAGGATGCTTTTCCCTGCATCCTGGCCCCGGGAGCCACAGGAACTGCTGCTCTTCAGCCAGTTTGCATCAGCCAGGAGCAGGGAGCCTTTGGCACATCTCAGGGGGAGTGGGGCAGGAGGTCCCAGCAAACCATTGGTGCTGTGTAGGGCCTTGTGTGAGGTGTGGAAAAGGGGGACTGGTGATGTCTGAGACCCCCACTTTGCTTGGCCAGGCTGCAAGGGGTCGGGAGGGAGCACCAGGATCCCAACAGGCATCAGCTCCAGGAAACGGGGTCCTCTGCACAGAGACCCTTCTGCTGTCCTGTGTCTGTTGTGGGCTGGGTTCTCTGCTGCTCTGGTTAAGCTTTTCAAAATACTCCTCCTTCAAATAATATTATTTGCCAGGGCATCCTTCAGTGTGTGGGGGCGTGTTGGGAAATCAAGTTACTCTTGTAATTTAGGTTCATATGTTTGTGTACTTAAAAGCCAATTCCCTTGTCATCTTTGCCTCTGAGAAGCTGCAGGGATCCCAGTTGGTTTGGACTGTTATTCCTTAGGGCTGTAATTGTTTTTTTCGCATGCAGCCTGGGAGTTGTCAGGCCAGTTTCTTTGAGAACTTGGCTCCTCTGGAAGTCAGAGTCACTGCAGCAGAGAATCGAGCTTTGAACCTGGGACAATTTAACAGGAAGCCCCTGCCTCTCTCATTCCTGCCGGGCTTTTCCTGCTTGCCCATCAGCTGGCATTGTGTTTTTGGAACTGAGCTTTGGAAGAAGCAGTTTGCGGTCTGGGATCCGCTGAGCTGCGTGCAGAGCTTTCCTTTTTGCTCTGTGAGGCTCTGCTGCTCCCTAGGACAGCGTGTCACTAATCGCAGATTCAGTTTGTGCTCGCTGAGCGGCAGAGGCTCACCTGCCCTCAGGCTTTGCCAGATCCTTCAGAAGGGCTTAGGAAGTGAAGTTTCAGTGTCCACACTCACAGGATTAAATCCAAGACTGAATTTTAGGGAGTTTTTGTTTTGAGTCTCCTGAAGTCTGTCTGCTGTGAGAGGTCTGGTTCTGCATTTAGCTAAGAACCCAAAGATGGCTCTTGCCCTGCTCTCCCACAAAAGGATTTTTGTCATTTTTAGAATCAGTATTTTTGCTTCCATGTGTGGGAAGCTGGTGTGGTCATGTGGAATGGTGTGATTTCTCCGGGGCGGCCAGTGCTGTGCCAGAACAGCTCTGGGCATCCTGTGTGGAGAGTATTTTAGGAAGTAACTGAAGTGCCCATTAATTAGCAGAGTTAAATTCAGGACTTGGGATAATCTGACAAGTTGTGTTCCCCAGCTCAGTATTGCATCCCCCAAAAAACCCCCCAACCAACAAAAAAGCCATCAAAACCCCCAACACTGCCAGGAAAAGCCAAAGCTTGACTTTATTGGGACCAGGATGTTCCACTGGCCCAATGGTTAATGTGTTCCTTAGGCACATGGATACAATGTGTCTCTGTGACTTCAGTGGAGTTTTCATTTAAAAAATGCATTTTCAGAAAAGCCTCTTGGGGGAAATAGTTATCATTCCCACAGTATCATTATGGCTGGGCTATCCAAATCCATTTAAGGAATAAAACAAAAGAGGAATTTGACGTCCAGAGTTTCCTAAGAGGCTTTAAAAATCTCAGAGGTACGTGGACAACATATTTTATGTCCCGAATCTTCACTGCCTATCTCAGTGCTGGGGAAATAAAGGCATGCCAAGGAGTAGAGGGGGAATGAAGGAAGCCAGTAATGTGGTTATTCGGAGGATGCTGATCGTTTGGAAAGGCCAAAGGAGAAAGGGATGTCTCCCAGGGTGGCTTTATCTAAATCAAGCCCCGATCTGAATCTATTAGCAGTGAGTAGTGAAAATGAGTTCTGCTCTGTGTCAGTGTCGTGCTTAATGAACTACACGGAGGCAGATTTCACCCTGGGTCTGCCGCACCGACCTTGCACTTGGAACGAAGAGACTCGGGACAAACAGAGCGAGAAGGGAGGAGGTGTGACTCTGAGGGATCACGGGCCCTGTGGGCATCGGGGATTGCTGCAGGCGCTCAGGTGGGGCTGCTTCTTTTCGAGGACAGTCATCCTGCCTGCCGAGTGATGCACGGCATCCCGAGCAGGGAGCTGGGCTTTTCCTTTTCCATTCGCCTCCCGCTGCTGCCACCTAGCAAGCTGGGACGGGTTGCACGGAGGTGATCATGCCTCTGGGGTAGTCAGGGACCTCTGGCCGTGTTTTGTGACAAGACACCGTAAGTGCTCAGGTCTCCAAAAGCTAGAAGCTCGTGACTGTGCTTGAAGCACCGCTCTGACTGGGTTTTGTGTGTTTTTAACAGTCTCCAGGAGACTTACGAAGCCAAGAGGAATGAATTCCTGGGCGAACTCCAGAAGAAGGAGGACGAAATGAGGCAGATGTTTGTCATGCGAGTGAAGGAGAAGGAAGCAGAGTTGAAGGAAGCAGAGAAGGATGTGAGTGCATTGTAACTCAGAGGGCTCTCTGAGAGGGTTTGGGGCAGGGCTGTTACAGAACGTGTCTTGTCGGGGCAGGAAGCTGTTCCCCAGGCCGCCTGGAGGAGCATGTGCTGCTGCAGAGGTGCAGAGAAGAGTACAGCCCTCAGTGCCCCACGTTTCCTTGCTCTGCACGAGCCTGGTAGAGTCCAGTAGGTACAAAGCACCGAGGGCTGGAATATGGGGATGTGGAAGTGTCCAGACACCCATTGGATTCCTCCGGCAACAGGAATTCCCAGCATCTCTGTGTGCCAGCTAGCGTTAACTGCAGGGCTTTTCTCACCGAGTCAGGCAGGCTGGGGACAGGCTGATGGCCTGCACTCAGTGCAGGGAGGCCTCAGTGCCAGCAGGAGCACTTGGGGCATCATTTGGGGTAAATCGGGGTGAAACATTCTTCTCTTCCCAGCCAATTCTCACTGTCTCTGTCCCGGCAGCTTCACGAAAAGTTTGACCATCTAAAGAGGACTCACCAAGAAGAGAAGAAAAAGGTGGAAGACAAAAAGAAGGAACTTGAGGAAGAGCTGAACAACTTTCAAAAGAAGAAGGCAGCAGCTCAGCTATTACAGTCACAGGCTCAGCAGGCAGGTTCTCAACAAACCAAGAAAGACAAGGACAAGAAAAAGTAAGCGGATGTCACCCACACCCTTTGTAGGGTTTGTTACAAGTTTTGGGAGGTTGTTTTTTTGTTTCTTGCTGCATGTCTGTATTTGCTTTTCCCCATTACCAGACTGGAAACAGGCCTTTTCTCAGCCTGATCAAATAAAATTTTTTTTTTTTCTAAAGGGTGGGCCAGGGACATGATCTTAATTTTTCTCTAGAAGAGTACCTTCAAATTTTGTGTTCAAGTCTCACTGGTGTGGGAGAGCAATTGGATGGTGGAGGTTTGATTTGTGATCTGTCCAGCATCTTCTGGAACTGCGGGATGTTCTGGACTCAGATTTACCTGCCTGAGCCAGAATTATTAAGGGAGTTGCTACCCGTCCTTTCTTTCACTGGTAGTCTCCAGTTCCCATTGCATAAGGTTATAGTTGTAAGTAGAAGTAAATTAGAAACCAAAACCACCATGTTATTTTTACATGGGGAATGCTAGTGCCAAAAGTGATTAGTTGGAAGCTTGCTTTAAAGACAAGAAGCTTTGGTTTTGTATTTTTTTTAGAAAAACAAACTACTATGGTACCGTAATTGCAGTTAAATGGCATTTGTGGTTGTATCAAGTTGACATAATAAGCTGAGAAAACCTTACCTTTTAGTCAAGATCATGGCACTGTTTTTTACTATTTTATATTCGTATCCTCGGAGTGTAATCCTTTACCCTCCACTGGCTTTTTCCGTTCCTAGTAAGAGGGTGCTCATGCAAGTCCTTTGTGGGTCACCTGTGCTAAGGGTGCTTAGTTGGTACCTGCCATTGGGAAAGCTGGGGATGCAGCAAATCTCACTGGAAAACACTTGGTTAACCCACACACAAAAATGACAGTTCCACGCTGCTTTCACTGCCCGAGAGAGAAGGGGAGCGTTCCTTAGAGGAACCCGGGTGATGAACACCCAGCTGTCACCCCTGGAAGAGCCAAGTGCCAGCAGGGCTGTGGCTCAGACACCTGTGTGCCCCGTGCTAGCCTGGCAGTTCCAGCCTGGCCCGAGCTGTGTGGCAGCAGCTGTGCCGCAGGTGCCCTGGGCTTGGACAGGTTTTACGCTCGCTGCGTGGCCCCTGTCTCTGCCGCTGCTGCAGTGCCCGCCCTCGGTCGCTCCTGTCCGGGGAAGGTGGGGAGGGCCTCGGGCTGCTTCCTCAGCTGGTGTAAATTGATGTAGCTCCTATGGAGCCGTGCTGCTCGATGCTGGCTGAGGACGTGGCCGTGGGCCCCCGCTGGAATCCGCCGCGTGCTCTGCCCTGGGAGAAATCCTTACGGAGCAGACCCACGGGCGTCGGGCTGAGCACTGGAACCGGCGAGTGTCGGCAGCTGGGGCCCAGGCATGCTGAAACATCCTTCTGCAGATAGGCTGCAACCCTTGTCTTCTCTCACCTGAGAACTCAGACATGGCGGTGTATTCCCTAAAAAGAATGGGAAGTTTTGAACACCTTTTTCCTTATCTCTCAGCGTTGGTAGCCTAATATTTTTAAGAACGGTGCAGTCAGATTTTTTCATCTCTTAGCTGTAGGACCAGTGCAGTACAGAATGGTCTGGGGAGTTCTGTCCCTTTGGGTGGTCAGTGTGAGCTCCTGTTTGGTTCCAGCACCGTGGGTGAGACAGGGGTGTTCCCAGGGACTGTGACAAACCTGAGTTCTGCTTTGCTGCTGCGTTCACAGAAATCCAGCCTCGAGGAACATGCCCATGTTTTAGTGTGTCCTTTGTGTCGCTCCACGCCAGGTGCTCTACCTGCTGCAGGTGTTCTCTAGTGTCAGAGTTACTAACAGAGGCTTTAAAGGGAAATGCTGATGCTCCTGCCTTGTAGCACACCTTGGTGTTCTAAAGGCTTTCAGTTTCTCCTTGCACTCTAATGTGAAGCTGCAGTTTGTGTAGTTAAGTCTTCCAACCTCTCTCTCTGCTGCCGTGGCCCGTGGTGCTTCTTGTGCAGTTGCCAGAGGAAATCCTTGCCATGCCCGACCCTTGCAGCCTCCCCACAAAGTAATGCAGGGGAATGCTTTCTCATCCCAAGGTGGGATCAGATTTCTCCAGTTTGGACAACGGAGACTTTCCACTGTGCCGTGCATGCCGGAGGGAAGGCTCAGGGTGAAATCTGCTGCTGGCCTGACTCCAGGAGGGAGAGCTTGGCCTTCCTGGTTTCCAGGCTATTCCTCCAGGAATTCTCTAGCTTATACTCTTTTTTTATCTCAGATGGCTGGGGCTGTGGCCCTGCAGCAGCAGTGTTTGGGGACAGCACACCTGTGTACCTCAGGCACTGAAGGGCTGGCTGCACAGCAGACTCTCGCACTCGCCTGAGCGTGGGGCTGAGCACGCTGACCGAGCCCTTGTTGTAGTGTTGGGATGGGACTGTGCTTCCAACCTGACCAGTCTGGAGAGAGTTCCTGGCAACAGACCCAGTGGGAGCAGCAAGCAGCCTTCTGGTGCTTGCCTGCTGCTGGGTAGATGGCCACATGCCTCAACATGTGCCGCTGTGTTGCTGCTCATCCGCAGCCCCCCAGGAGCCAGGACCATCTGTTTGGGTTCTGTCTCGGTTTATTTAAAGCTTCTTCTGAAAGCCAAGTGTAAAACTTTTTTCTTTTTTCAGTTTCCTTTCCACCTAAGTTTCCAGTCCAGTGTGCCTGGTCTGGCCATCGGGGGCCATGCTGGTCCCAAAGCAGTCCCTGAGCTGCAACACCTGTGTCAGGGCCTGGCCCAACACCCTGTAAACAGACGGGTTTGTTGATGCCTGAAGGATCTGGCCTGGTTCTGACAGCTGAAGTGCTTGGAGACATCCTGGTGTCCAGGTGTGAGATACCTGAGTTACCTTCTGCAAGGATGCCCATGGGAAGTAACCCAAGCTGGACACCCAGCTGGGAACAAACGAACCCTAAAGCCACTGAGCGCTGCGGTGACAGGCTGTAACCTGGACCAGCGTACAGGGTTGGTTGGTCAGTAGTTCTGTTCCCACAGTTTTTCTTTCTACTTTTGCT
The DNA here is from genome assembly GCA_013398955.1 of Callaeas wilsoni. Classification (NCBI taxonomy): domain Eukaryota; kingdom Metazoa; phylum Chordata; class Aves; order Passeriformes; family Callaeidae; genus Callaeas; species Callaeas wilsoni. The sequence continues at coordinate 32,757 of VWPU01022890.1, read as the reverse complement.
TGTGATAGGCTGGACTAGAGCCCAGCCTTGAGGTTGAATTTCTTTGTAATTCCATAATCCATCTGCATGCCCACCCACCGGAGCGGGTTGCTGGTGTCAGCTCTCCTGGCTTTCTTTATTTTTTTTGCATTTTGAGTTCAATTAGTGCTAACTTTTTTGTTTTTTGTTCTTTTTTTTTAACTTGCAGTGCAAGCTTCACATAAAGCCTGTCGAGCCAAGGATGTTCCTGCATTCACCTGCTTTTGCAGTAATGTGTCTCTGCCATCTGTTTTCTTTTTATATTTTTTTTCCATTTTTTAACATGAATAACTATTAACTCATCTAATAACATAGTGGGAACAAGAAAGAAGAGGGATCGGGTGCAGGACTGTACGCGAGTGGAAGTTCAGGGGTGGGTGGAGGGACGACGTAATGTTGATACCACATATTTTTCTCACCAAAACCATCAGCAGTAAATTATTTTTGGCCCCCAATCTGAACCAAGAGTCAGAGCTGGACGCCAGCAGCTCAGGTGTTGACCAGCTCAGGTGTCCTCAGTGCTGCTGGCTGCAGGAGCCCTCTGCTGTGGGAGCCCCTGGATTCACCAGCCCCAGGGAAGGAGTGTTGCAGCCACGTCCCAGCCAGCCCAGCCCAAGGCCCGGCTAAAGCTGGAGTTCAGCCTGAGCCGCGTTCCTTGGGGAGCTGATGTGTTGCAGCAGCCCCAGTCCCTGGCGGGGAGAGGGAGGGGGGTGTGTGTAGATAACCAAGTGTAACTGACCTTGCATGCCGTGACATTTGCATGATAATTTGTATTAGTTCCTGTTCGGTGCTGTCTGCCCTGGCCGCGGCCGGGTTTGCCGGCCTGTGCTGGCCTGGTTTTCCAGCCTCCCTTCCAGCTCAGCGGAGCAGCTGCGGCTGCCCCGGGGAAGGACCATTCCCAGCGCTGCTCTCCCTGCACTACTTGCCTCAAACCTTTGGAATCTCCCTCCAAATCCTACCTGGTTTCCAACGGGTGAGATCTTGGCAAGGCTGAGCAGCCCTTATGGAATGAAATGCCTGGGCAGGGGGGAGATAGAGCCTTCAGCATCCTCTTGGATCTTCCAGGAGCATTCCTGCACAAACTGAAATACAGACTTGCAAGGCCATGGGGTCCAGAATTCCCGGTCAAGGGAGAGGAGGTGCCTGGACATGCGGTTGCTGCGCTGCCCCCCAGCCCTCCTGCAGCAGGATTAATGTCCCGTTCAGGTGTCCCTAGACCACGCCAAGGAGACATAGGATAAGCCAGGCCCCGCTCGCTGGCCAGCGCACGGTGGAAGTGGGTCTGTGTCATGTGTGTTTTCCACGCCGTTGCTTTTGGACAGAGTCTTTCCCTTCCTTCCCACGGAGCGGCGAGCCGTGCTTACCGTATGGCTCCTGGGTTTATTTCTCTGCCAATGCACAGCCAGCACTTCCTCTGCTCCTAGCTGGGCAGTCTCCTGTTGCCTTCTTTAAAGCCCTCTTACACAAAACTCTTCCTACCTGAGTCTCCCACTGCAGCTGTTTGCTTGCTTCTGGATGGAATCTCTCTGAGGGAAAAAGAAAAGGCAGAATTACCACTTTTAATCACTTTTTTCTCAAGTGCTGGATTGGGAAGTGCTTGGGGGTTAGCTTGTGGGTTGTCTTGCTTTTTAACCCTCACTGCTTAAACATGGCTTTATGAAGAGGAAGATATCTAAGATATCTGTGTCTTGGACAGACAGCAAAAATGGATAAATAAGCTGGAAATAAAATAGTTGACCTTTTTATCCTTTTTTGATTTTTTAAAAAAAAATTTATCGTTTTTCAGTTGTTGTTGTTTGGGTTTGGTTTTTTTCCCTCCTGGACTTGCCAACTATGCACTTTTCATCAGGTTAAATAGGTTCACTGCAGGGTTGTTTGGAAAAATGAAATTCTGGTTCTTGTGGCTTCTGGCAAACCCAGCTTTAAAATCTTGAGTTACGAAGGAAGAAGTTTGAGTTGTTTGCATGAGTTTTTTACAGTCACATCACATGCCCATCACCGAGTGCTCATGGCAATATGCTTTGCTTCAGCTGTCTCTGTGCATGTCCTCTTTTTAATTACCAGTGTTTTGTGCCAAGTAGAAAACTTAATTTTAACATTTATTTCTCCTGCTTCATTTAACAGCCCTTCAAGGGATGTTTAGCAGGCAAAATCAGCTGAGTTGAGCTTTTCCTTTTTGACAGAAAGCTGTGGCCAAGTGCATTAGTGTCTTTTTGGTTGAGTTTTTCTCCAGCAGAAAACAAGCTGTATTGGAGAAACTGGGAATAAACCACAAACTTGAAGATGTCAAAGGTACTGTTCTGGTTTTTTGCCAAGGGAGATGGTAATGACTTTCTTTTCCCATCTTGAACCCCTGGGCCATGTTTAGCTTGTTCCTGCTGCACTTGTTGCTTTTCTTTCCCCGTGCCTTTTTTCGCAGTAGCCCCTGATGTGCATGGAGTGAATGATACACTCAGGTCTGGCTGGATGTGCTTTCACCCTTGCATGTAAGTACAGCAGCAAGAGACTGACCCTTCCCGCCTCGCTCCTGACAGGAGAGCAGCAGCTGTGCTTTTCTGGGAGATTCTCCAAGTCCACTTGCTTGCAAGTGGGGTGGTTACAGCTCCTCTAAAACGGCATGTTCCTGACAAGGTGGATTTCAGTCCTTAGGCTAATACAAAGGAGCAGGAAATCGCACTGAAACGCGCGTGTTCTGGGATGGTGACGTTCCCGGGGCATGAAGCAAACCCCCCGAGTGGAAAAGCAAAGACAATCCAGGTCTCTGCGAGGGGCTGCGGCTGCTCTCTAGGGAGGGCCACACGTGGGTCTGGCAGGCAGTGGGAAAGGAGGAGATGGATAAGGGTTTGCTTCCCCAGAACTTTCCGGGGGTCACACAGTTCCTTTCCGGGAAGGCAGTGAGTAGGAAGGTGCCCTCGGAGCTCGTGGTCGTGAAATGCATCATCTTGAAACGCATCTCCTGTGGCACTCCAGGAGCAGGGAGAGCAGGCACTGGCACCCACCCTGGGCTCCTCTCCAGCTGGAGAGCTGCCATTGCTGTCACCCCCTCCGTGTGCTTCTGACAGCTCGAAATGCCATCAGGGAGATTCGTGTCTCCCTGGAAGTACGTCCGCGTTAAACGGGACCGATGTTTCTGCAGGCAGCTCTCGTTCTGCTTCTCCCAAACCGTCCGAGTGCGGATGGAAATGTCTTTTTGTGTGTGACCACATCAGATCTGTCCGTTTGACTCCAGTCCCCCTCTGTGTCGCTTCTCCGAGGGCCCAGGCTGCATTTGCAGGGTGTGATATCTGTGGCGCTCTCGCCAGCGTGTGCCAGCACGGAGCTCTACAGATATGAAGGGTTTTTTTAATTAACGGAAAACAAAGCTGTGAACAGCGGTAGAAATCTTGTATTCGTATACATTTTTAATATCCTGATTGCCTTAAACCATAGATGTAGGACTTTATTACCTTGCTATTGGAAAATAACCCATGTTTGTAACTAAACAATTGTGTAACCTACATACAGTGTTAATGCAAATGATATGTATGCATCTGTTAGATATTGTCACTTTATTTGATGTTAAAATATTTCTGTTTTTGAATTACAGATGGAATAATAACCTTATAGCATAAGCGCAGTTATTTCTTGTATATGCTTCAGGTTACAGACACAAATAGTGCCAACACTTGAAGTGGGGAGAGGAAATATATTTTTACCCAAAGCTTTGGTCTTTGCGTGGCCTTTGTGACGTTTGCTGTTGCCGTTCTGCAGCGGGGGCGACAGGAGGGTCACCTGCCAGCCCCTGCCTTCCCAGCAGGTTGTTCTGTGCCTTTGAGGTCCCTCTGTAGCCTCGTGCTGGTGTTTGTCAGTCGTTTCTTGTGGTGGTCCTGAGCTTGTTCCCCGCCTCAGCTGGTGTCCTGGGCAACTCAGGCCGGAGTTGGTGTGTGTGACACCTGCCCAGTGCATTCCTTCCCCACTGACTTATTTGAAAATATTGTTCCTCCTTTGTTCCCCCCGCCCCGTCCTCGCTTTTTCATTTCAATTCTGAACCTCTGTTTCTTTTCTCTTCTGTTTTTCTCTTTTTCTGTAGCTTCTTCTTTATGTAACCGTCACCTTGCCAAAGCCCCCACACCCCCTCTCCCAGTGGACCGTAGGGCACTGGAAGAGCTGCGGATCCGGGCACCCCTGCCAGGAGAAGAGCCATCTCATTCCTCCATCACGTCTGCCCTCCTCTCCTTCCCCCTTTGTTCCCACGCGTGCGTCTGAGGGTGTGCTGTGCTGTGTGTCTGTGCGGGATCTGCCCGCTCCCGGCGCGGCTCCGACAGCGTCCAGGCTTCCAGCACTGCCAGAGGGAACGGCTGCCGGAGGGAGCTCGGCCACAATGAGACACGTTGCTCTGGGTTAGTTGGATTTTTTTGCCTCCCTCCCCGTTTTCTTTTGCCATAACATGCACACGCTGCTGGTGACGCATGGAACGACAGACCGGGGGTGAGTGGGCGTAGCTGGAGGATTTCATTTCTGCCTCAAGCCTGGCTGCTTTGGACACCACAGCTTCGTCCCAAAGGCGTCCTGTGCTCCTCTGGCATGGCTGGAAATCTCTCCGTAGACCTGGCGATGTTCTCGGTGTGTCGCTGTGTGAAGGCGGATGTCGCATCCTGTGGCACTGACGGAGCCTGTCCTGGACAGTCAAGGCCTTATTTTCTGGCCGATGTGCCTCGCTGTGGGCAGAGCGGGATTCTGGTTTTGTACAACTGAGCTGAACTGGCTTGTACTTAGATCGAGGGCTTCATTTTCTTTTCATGAAGCCTAATTAGTGATTATTTTTTTAACAGTCCTGAATGTGGGCAAGTCGTTAAAATTTCTACCGTGTTTACTTTGGAAGTGAACTCAGTCGAAAACCTTGAGAAGTGCCAAAGGATTGCTAGAAGGTAAAAACAAAACCTGTAAATGTGTGTAGTGACCTACAGCTGGTTTGGGATGGATGGAAGGAGGCAGCCTGAGCCTCTTGGGATGTTGTTTTGTGTAGAGTGATGCACTTTTATTTTTAACCGAATACTAGTGATTTATTCTTTGCATCTGTGAACCTGAATCAAGGAATTCCCTTCCTTTAGCCTGCTGTGGAAAAGCTACCGTCTAGGTTTGGCCTCTGGCAATCTGTGTGTGACGTGCCAGCTGCTGAGGGGCTCCGCTGCAATCTGCTGGGGTTTCTTTCAGAAGCACAATAACTTGCAGCACTCTGCAGTGACAGGGGTCAGCTCCCTCCAGCCAGGTGGATGGAAAAACCGCTTGTCCTGGAAACTTTTGCAACCAAAGAAGTGACTTTATAGATACACTCAGAAAGGTTACTGAGCGTTGGCCTCACGTGTGCTGTACCCGTTTGCCTGGTATGTAGCTGGACTTGCTGACTGTCACCCAGCCTGAAGGGCTTCGAATACAGCTACGAGTGTAGCTTAGGACAGCATTTGCAGTAATACCAAAACCAGAGCCCGCCCTGCTCTCGAGACTGCAGGGGCCTCAGGTGGTACCCAGTGCCTTCCACCAGACAGCCAGGTCTAAAACCTGTTCAATTCAGCCTTCCAAGCACAAAGTAGGGTTGAGACCATTGCTGAATTAAACCTTGGCTGTGTCCATCACTCTCTTGCTCTGCAGAACTCTGTGGGTGTTTGTCTTAACTGGGAGCCACCACTTGCAGGATGGGATCCCTGCGTGCCCCGGGCCACCCATCCCTACCAAAAAGCCATGGCTTGAGCTGCACATTTACAGAAAAGATAGTGATTAACCATGCAGCCAAGGCTGCTGGGGCTCAAGGCCACCCCTGTGCCTCATGCAGGCGAGTGTCCCCCTGCCCTGGGGTTCTCTGCACGCGAAGGTGATCATTGTTCACTGAGAACATGCCTTGCCCATTAAATGCCAGTTTAGTCTGTCTTTTCTTGCACTGGTGGCACCTGTGCCGGTCTGCAGTGTCAGTGACCGCTGCTGGGGGCCCAAGGGCCTTGCCGTGGGCTGTGCAGCCATGGTAGCCCGCAGCTTGCCCAGCTGCCCTGCTGGCTACTTGCCCAGCAGCCACCCCAGCCCCTGGATGGCTCCTGCAAGCTTCTGTGAGACCCTGTTTCAGGGAGGGAATCCTCTCCTTATGCTTCCCTCAGTCCCTGGACCTTTTTGTTGCTGTTACTTCTAAACTCCAACTGGAAATTTTTTAAAAGCTTAATATGAAGAGAGGCAGATGGGCACAACCCAAATGCCGATTCTCACGTGGACTGCCTTTATTTTGCAGCTCTGTAGAGTTTTGCTGTGCTGGTGCCTTGAGTCCCGCTTGCAGCTCTGGACTTCGTGTCTGCAGAAGGACATAGCGGAGTTAGAGAAGGGCACTAATGGTAAATGGGACGGAGCAGCAGCGTGCCAGGTGAGGTGGCTCCGTTTGGAGAGGGCAAGGCAGAGGTGAGGGAGGATCCAGCCCTGCTGTGAGCAGGAGGTGGCAGCACTTGTCCTCTAACAGATTTATTTGTGACTGTTGGAAAGCTCGATGGCGGCGCGTGCCGAGCTGCCAGTCACCGAATCATCACAGCTGGACTCAGCGGGCGCTTAGCTCCAAGGAAATGGGCTCAAAACAGGGAGTAGCTTTCTTACAGAGCAGGTACTAAACTTCCGGGGTTCGTCGCCCCAGGTTGTTGAGGTAGACGATGTCAGCAGAAGGTTTGGGGGTTGGTTTGGTTTTGTTTTAAAGGTAAATTCAGGGGGAACAGGTCCACGAGGAAAACAGTCACAGTCTATTGGTGGTGGATACGGGGCGGAGAGAAGGGAGCAGAAGGCATGGACACTGCCAGCGGTGTCTGTGGAACGAGGGGCGGAGCTGCCAGAGGCTGGTGGGGGCTTCCCCACACCCCAGGGCTGGCGACGTGACCTTCAGCTGCTTCCTGCATGGCTGCAGCTCTTGGGGAGGAGGTGTGAGCGTGGGGAGGGGGCGGCTCAAGGAGGTTGTTTGTCACCGAGTGTCCCCAGCAGAGCTGGGAAAGCCACTTCATCCACTCCCAGCTGGAAAGTCTTGCTTTGGGCTTAACCCTTGTGTGGCTGCTGCAGAGCATCCGTGCTCTCATATCTGGAGAGCGAACCCTTCGGGGGCTCGGGGAAGCCGGGTGCCGCAGGGAGCAGCTCGGTGTGTGAGGGTGAGCTGGGGTTGCAGCTCAAGGCTTGGAAACAAGCAGCAGTGCTCCACTGGGATGTGGCTGCTGTGCTCTGGGGAGCTCCCTGGGCTTGGGGCACTCAGCAAACGCTTGGGTTTGTGAATGCAGTGGTTTTATCCCAGTGCTCCTGAGGGAGACGCTGGACCCCCGGCCTGCACTGCTCCGGGCCCCACAGGAGCACAGACCCTGTGTTGGCATCTTGGGCAGGTCTGTGACGTGAAGCACGGGGGTGCTGTGAAGTTTGTGGGATGGTCACATGAATGTGAGGAGTCAAGGGCATCAGGGAGTGTTTTCCTGTGGGAAACAAGGAGCCCTGGCAGTGCTCCAGGACGGCCCTGTGTTCCAGCAGTGGGAGCAGCATAGAAGTTAGCCTGCTGCTGAAGGTGATGGGGGCCACGCAGGGTGGGGCCGGAGGGGGCAGCTGCTGCACTTGCTCCAGGGAAGAGCAAGAACAACGGGATGCTCTTGGGTGCCACAGCCAGAGAGGTGCCCACAAGTGCCCAGGGCCTGTGCCAGGACAGCCGGACTACGGGACGCTGCAGAGGTGTCTCACCTGGACCAGAGACAGGTTTAGTGTCTTGAGCCGTGTTGTGTTGGAGTTGCCTGGCACAGGAATTGGGTTGGGTTTGTGCACGGCACGGAGGAATAAAACGTGCCTTTCTCCTTAGGCAGCCCACCGGGGCTGGGGCATGCCTGTGTTTGGGACGGGGTAGCAGGAAAGCTGCCTTGGCAGCTCGGGAGACTGAGTCCTGCCTCTGCAGCTGTTGGCTTCCCAGGGCTCACCAAGTCGGCACCGTGGCCTGGCCGGCTTCAGGCAGCACAAGGAGGCCAGGAAGGGTTCTGGCAGTTTTGGGAGAGCCACAGTGATGCTGTTAATTGGGTGGGTTTTGGAAGGCAGAGCTCTCCCCCAAAGGCTGGTACAAGGCGGGGCTGTGCCCAGTGTGGGGCAGTGCAGGACCTGCTCCTGTCCCGTGGCTTTGGGGAGCGGGAAACGGTGACAAGGACGCAGTTACCTTCCCAGAGCGACACACAGCCATGGCTGCAGCACACCGGGGACACCAAACTGCCCCAGCGGCACCCAAATCCCTGCCGAGGCCCAGCTCCCCTCCCTGCTGTTCCAGCCAGGCCCCTGCCAGCTGGCACAGGCTCCCTGGTCCTGTCCTCGTGGCAGCTCCTCTCCTTGTGTGGGTGTGATGGGAAGGGGCCGTGATCCTTGCGAGTGCCCGTGTGCTGGTGCTGCGAGCAGGGAAGGGGGAACGTGCTCTTAAACCTGGGGGGAAGGAGCGTGGCGAGGGGGAGAAGCCAGTGTAATTTTAACTGGAAAAAGATGCATAACATGCCGTGGGCTGGAAGCACTGAGCCCCAGAACCGGGGATATCCTGCAGCGACAGGGTCCTTTGCTTGGGGGTGTGCTCGTGACACCTTGAGCCTGCTCAGCAGCCTGGCCTTGGAAAACAGAGCCGTGGGATGAGAAGAACAGGGAATGAAAATACTGTAAGGATGGCAGGAAGGGCTAGAAGGGAAGGAAGACACACATCCTGCTGAGAAGCGTGGTCTTGAGGGGGATTTTTTGAGCCATGGCAGGAAGAAGCCAGAACCCAAGAGAAGGCTGTCATAGTGGACTGCTGCAACAAGAAGATGGCACCTTGGAAGGCAGGGAGCAGGAGGGCTCCAGGACAGGGGACATGGAGCAGTGTCCCAGGCAGGCACTCAGCCTGCAAGGGCAGCGGCCCGGAGGGAGGAGCACCAGAGCCAGGGCTAAAGCTGGAACTGCTGGGGATGCAACGTGTTCATGTTGGGTACCCGAGTCCCCTGGCTGCCCAGCGCCTCTCACATCACCTTTCCAGGGGTCTGGCAGAGAGCAGCTCCCTGGCAGCCTCTGGGTGAAACCGATCCAGGTCTCAGGTGAAAAACACAACACCAGACTGGGAATCCAGGACAACTTTCTTTATTGCTACCAGAAGGCTTTCATCAGTACAATGGCTCTGGATGCGATACCTTCCTCAGGGCTGTGGAGAGAGCTTACAGTCGGGACAGGGTGTTCTGAGAACAGGGTGGCACATAGAGGAGACGCGTTAAAGGTCTGACTCTTGGTTAGAAGTTACATGAACACAAAACTCGAGGGTCGGGGTGTTTTGTTTTGGTTCTGTGGCTGACAATGACACGTGTTCCAAACCTCAGGCGTCCGCAGCCACCCCGGCACCTCGCTCAGCAGTGCTGGGCAATGTGCAGGGAGAACCAGGCTCTGCACAATTAAAGGGTTACACTTGATGGAGAGAACCAAGCCTTGGTGAGAATCCACACTGAGTGCAACATAGCAAGAAAAAAATAGTTTCAGTTCTAGTGATACAAAACCCAGTAACTGCTTTCTGTGTTGGGAGAGGCAAACTGGTGTAACTGGGAGGAGTCCCTGTGCCAGGCACAGAGCACCTTCACACTCCTGTGGGAATTACTGAAGTGTGGAGCAGCTTGCAAGCATTGGTTTGGGGTTTTTTCCCTGCCTGATCTTTTGTTTAAATCCAGTTTTTCAGTATTATCACATTTAAACACCCAAGTAATAACAAAAGAGGTTTTCTGCTTAGAAGGGCAAAAGAAAGCTGCTGTGGAGGTGGGGCAGGACAGAACGTCATGCACGAGACTGGCTGAGAACTGAAAGAGTAGCAAGCAGAAAGGGAGCAAGGAGCAGGTGGGAATGGGATCAGAGAGGCATTAGTTGGCTGGGAAACTCGGAACAGCTCCGCAGGGCTGGTGTGAGCTCTCGGATGTGGAGAATGGGTTACAACACACAGGAGCAGAAAAACAGTGGAACCGACAACACTAGAAAGGAACAGGTTTCTGCTACTTTTTTTGTTTGATTTTTGGGTCTTTTTTTAGATTTTTATACTTTTTTGTGTTTTTAAGTGCTTAAATAGTGGAACTATAATTAGCCGCACAAGAAATAAAATTCAAAAAAGGGTTGGGATTTTTTTTTTTTTCCTGGTTTTCTTTTGGCTCCCTTCAGTTCAGCCTGACAAGGTACGGCCCCTTCTCGCCCCACTGAGGTCACGGGCTGCCAGGTCCCATGGTGGCACTCGCAGCTACATGACAGACACCGGCTGCAGAGGTGGGCAAGGGGACACGCTGCCCTCCTGCCGCGAGACGTCGGCGCCACAAACAGAGCCCATGCTCTCCAGGGCCACCGCCTCCGGAGCCAGGTCTTCGTTGTAGAGGCGCTTGATGCCGTCGTAGAAGTCGTCCACTTCCATCTCTTCCACCTTGCGCTTGGCGGAGCCTGGCTTGCAGCCGCTGGCGGGGGCGGGCAGGCGCGGGTAGAGCGTGGCTGTACCTGTGACGGGCGCTTCTGGCCGGCCGTTGTCCTTGGAGAAACCTGGCCCTGGGACAGAGGAGGGCTGGCGGTGGAACGCTCCTCTGTTACAGGTCACCAGGGTCTGCTGGAGGGGACTGTAGACATATACAGAGTTGGGCAGCAGAGAAGGCTGCAGAGTGGAAAGGTGATGTGCCACGAGCTCCCGGCAGTGGATCAGCTGCGAGCTGTCCATCTGGAGTGGGAAGACAAGCAAAGGTACCGCTGTTGTGGGATCATTGGCAGCGTGAGGAGAGGGCACGGGCTCCCATTGCCCGGCCGCCTGTGTGCCTCATTTGCCAAGGACATGCTGGACGCAGCACTCCTACCACAGTGACTTCCTAGGATACACCCCCTGCTCCTTCCTGCACCTCATGGGAATCGTGGGGGGAAGGAGGCAGAACTTTGAGATACTAAAGGATTTCACTGCCTGGTTTTAGCAGCCAGAGGGTGTTCCCAGTACCTGCAAGGTTCCCTGTATGCTGTGAATGAAGGGCAGAGCCTCTGACAAGTTGAGTTTTTCCCTGGTGTGTTTCCTCCCTGCTGCAGCAAGGGCCTGTGTACATCAGGGCACACTGCTCCTCCCCGTCACCCAGTGGATGTGGTCAGGACTGAGACCTGGCAGCAGCATCTCTACAGCTGTCCCTCCAGGCTGAGGCCCAGCCATCCCCACAGGAGCAGAACAGCACGCAGCCATCGGCAGCGAGGGATCCCAAAGCCTCGGCTGGCCCGGAGCGCTGGAGCACCGAGCAGGATGTGGCCCCGGCCCACCCCCGCTCCGTGTGCGCTGCCCTCCTCACCTGTGCCTTCTGGAGCAGCTCGATGATGAGAGCCAGCCAGTCGGGGAGCAGCTTCTCCAGCTCCAGGCTGACGATGGCCAGCGCCAGCATGGAGCCCTTGAACTGCAGCAGCTGGAAACAGGCCATGCAGTGCAGCAGCTGCTTGGTGAGCGCCGCCACGTGCTGCGAGGGGCTCGGCGTGGGCAGCAGGGCCAGGAGCTGCGGCCTGCTGGACACCGCCACGGCGTGGAACTGCGGGACACAAGCACAGGAGGCAGCTGGCAGCGCCGCCCAGGCTGTGGCACACCGCGGGAACAGCTTGGACCCACAGGGATCCTCCAGCCTAACCGTGGAGGTAATTTCTGCCCCGTGGGGAAAAAACCCGACATGTTGAACCCACCAAAGCTTGGTGCAGCCTTTCTGGTGGGACCGGCTTGGGCACCGGGCTCTAGGGCTCTGCATAAGGCCTTCCCATCCACTCCTCTGTCTCCAGCGCGCATGTGGCATTCGGGGGTCCCAGACAAACTCCTCAGGCAAGGAGCAAGGATAAAATTCCACAGAGAACCTCGGGACACCTCCGTTGGTCTCCTCTCATGCATGGATCTGGTTCTTGGCCGTGCTGGTCTGCAGCAGGCAGGGATCCACACTCACAGCCCACCCCTGGGGCTTTCTCCATGGCTGCACTCCTTGTTTCCCTGCTGCCTGGCGTTTAGCTTTGAGGAAAACCACCGGCAGTGAAGGAGTTAGGGGCATGATTTTCAGGAGCTGTGAGTCTGTGGCTTAACACACCCCAGACCAGACCAAAGGGTCAGATGGCAGGCCTACGTTTCGGATATTGCACTTCAAGAGTGACAGGTCTCCTCTGAAATTCTCTGGCAAGGCATTTTCTTTCAGAAACTACAGGTACAGACAAATTACAAATATATTCCAAGGTCTTTGCTCCCCTCCAGGTAGAATTTTTGTCTAGGTGCTTCTTGACACATTACTTGCACTGACAGACACCAGAAAGAACATCAACAGCCCCTTACTTACAATATGAAGGAAATCCAGTGGCGTTGCCATGTGAAGATCCCAGTTCAGTTTATCCAGGATGATCTTCTCCATTCTGCGAATTTCAGCTGGAGAACAACCACAAAAGCTATCCCGAGCCAACACTTTCAGTACTGGAATCCTCTGCAAAAGCCAAGACGAAAAAAACCAAACAAGAAGTGAGAGCCCACCATTAGAGAAATCACACCAAATGCTTTATTCCTGTCCAGGCAAGTGGCAGCCACCACGAGCAAGCAAAGGTAGGGCTGGGAGGGCAGATATTCTGACAGTGCCAAGAACAGAGTTACCTCATCTTCCTCAATGGTCTTTGCAGCGAGGAAGAAGCAGCTGATTGCAATACAGTTCAGGTACTTCGGACGGGCCTGCAGGACAGGAGAGCAGAGACGGCTCTGTGTCAGTGTGATGCAGCAGTGATGCCCTGATCCTTCTGTTGGGGCATCCCGAGCCCCAGGGTCTCCTTCTGGATGTGCAGGCTGACCTCTGACTACACCCTGGCAGTGGCAAGCTGTGCCAAGCACAGCTCCCTGCTCCATGACGTCAGGCAGGGCAGGGATCTGCCAGCCCCGTGATCGGAGCGGGCAGCGCTGGACTGGAACGAGCTCGGGTTTAGGCACTGCAGCAGAACTGGCAAAGAGAAAATCCTAAGGGGACCTCGTCCCCTCACAGAAAAGCCACTTCACCTGCTGCAGCAGAGCTCTGCTCTGAGTGCTGCTGCGGGTCAGACACGGAATGGGAAGGGATATGGGAATTGGAAGAGACTGTCTTTGCCTGGGGAAGTGTAACTCAGAAACGCTCTTTTAAAAAACCCTTGTGAAATTACCACTTGTAATTTCACAATACCGTTCTCAAAACTGTGGCCCAGGGATTAGTGAGGGAGAGCTGGTCCCTTCCACAAGGAGATGGTTTTTAGGCAAGTTAAGTGGAATTTGGAGGGGAAGGGGGGATTTTTTGTGAGCTTTGTACATGCAACCACCTTGACAAGAGGCTTCACTCCCACTGGCAGTGTAACAACCACTGGCCATAGCCACCTCCTCCCGAGTGGCTGGGGCTGGGAAAGGCACAGGCTGTTCCTAACCCCTGGCACAGCTGCAGAGCCGTGAGCAGCTCCTGGCAGTTGGGCTCTCCTGCCTGCAGTCGGAGATGCTGAAGGCACAGGGAAGTGAAAATCCTGTGCCGAACCTGGATTTCGCTCACAGCCTGCACTTGTGCATTCAGGTGTCCAAGGGAATGAATTCCCTGAGGGCAGGACTGAGACTGGGCACTGCTGAGGGCTAACCAGTGCTGTGCAGTGAGATACACCAACACTGCTGGCTCTGGGTAACAGCGAGTCCCAGCAATCCCAGTCTGGTGGTGCTCATAATAAAATCCCACAGAGAAGCCTCTGGTGGAAAAACAGAAATTGAGCTGCATCGGAGGAACGAGCTTTATGGGAGAAGAAAACTGGGAGGGAGCACAGAGCCCCTTTCCCCCTTCCCACTCACGGCCCAAAGCCTACAGTGGGCTCTGCACTCGTATTCCCACCCTTTCAGTACAGACTCCTTGGCTGCTCCAGCTTGCTGAAAGAAGACCTGCACTTGAGGGCATTGGCTGCTGAGGGATTTAAATCTTTGCCACCTCAGCATTTTAGTAAATCAACTGCTTTGGGTTCTTAAAAATAATAACTTCCATGGCTTGCATGAAAACATTATCAATATTTATTAATATTTAAGGGGTGAGTTAATGAATGATGTCACTTGTGTTCTACCAAAGTCTCTCACATGGGAAAGCAAGGGCACAGGCTGGGAATGCATCCTCCAGCTCCCATCTCCTAAGGGATATTGCTTACCTAACACCGTGGTGGTGTGGGGTGAGACACGTGCAGATGAGACCACGGATTGCTGAGCACGAAATGTAACCGAGCAAATGTGGTAAGAGATAAAACTTCCAAAGCCTGATCTCACAGCTCCAGGGATTCCAGGTTGGAGCTCAGTGTGTTTGGTCACTTGGCAGGCACAAAGCACGGCCCAGCTAATGGGGCCAGAGGGGCAGCAGGTCCCACTTGCAGGGAGCCCAAATGTTTTCTCCCACTTTTTAAAGCAGTTTCTATGGAGGAACAGCCTTAAACCCAAAGGGGATCATCAATGCCGGTTCAGCACAGCTGTCACATGGACAGCCTACACCTGTGTCTGCTTCCCTTTCTCCTTCCCACCTCTTGGACATCAGGAGGACTCCAAGATGGAGTCCATTAGGCTGCAGAGCAGCTTGGAAGGGAACTACTCCCCCAAAAGCCATTGCCTGTGTCTCAACCTTCTTCACCCATTTTTTTCCCCATTTCCCTGCACAAGCCCCCTTGCCAGGCCGAAACACCTCCTCAGGTTTTTCCCAGCTGGTTTCCAGCTAGCAGGTGCCCCAGCAATTCGGGGTGGGACAAATGGGAGGAGTGCAGCCCTGGAGGTGAGCAGGGCCCTTTCCTGGTGCTGCTGTCCGAGGGCTGGGCTGGGGCTCGTGGGCACTGCCTTTGCCTTCCCGAGTCAGCCCAGGCTCAGGCAGGGACTGGTCTCTGGGTGCCCAAAGGCCCCCAGCTCTGGCTCCGGAGCAGAGCAGGTGCTGCCCACGCGCGTGTGAGCAGGGCAGGGGCCGGGAGAAGGAAGCGCTTCCGTCCGGCCTCCCCGCTCGGACTGCACACACCAACCGCGCGCCAGGGGCAGGAATCCGTTCCCGTCCGTGGAGCTGCAAATATTTACCTTTACTGCCGCTAAAAACCTGTCCAAGAGGCTGATGGCCAGGGCGAGCGTTTCTGGGTAAAGGTGGAACTGGTACTTGAGCTTGGCCAGCCACTGGATGACCTCATCCCTCTGCCTTGGAGAAATGGCTACATCCTGGGGGAGAGAAAAACAGACTGTTCTTACACACGGGCTGACAAGTCCCAAAGGCGCAAAGGTTTTACCTCCGCAGGAGTCAGCCTGGAAACAAAGCCTCCACTGGAAAGGGGGAGCCTGGAGCCAGCCCCAGTCACCACTTTGTCCCTGCAGTTACTCATCCCATCCCAAAAACCTGCCCTGTAAAACACAACTTTCCTTACAGCAATCCCAAACCTCACTCCAGTATCACTGTACAGTGGGGAAAAGAGGATGGGTGACTTGTAGTCGTCTATCAAGCACCGGCAGGCTCAGCTCCAGAGTCGTTCCCAGAAATATATTATTTATTTAGTTATGATTTTTTATTTTTTAACCTCCTCAGAACCATGTGGATGCACAGAAATTCCCAGTTGGAACAAAAAGCCCTTTGCCAGCAGCAGAGTGGAGGGACCCTGTTGGGGTTCTGTAAGGAAAGGTTTCTTTTTTTCTTCAAATTACAGGGATTTTTTTAGCTCAGTACCTGTTAAAATAAAGAAAATTGCAAGCAGTTGACACAAGGCTCTCAGTGGCTCAGTTAACTGGGAACAGGGGTGCAGCAGCTACAGCTTCGCCTGCGGTTTGGGTTTGGTGTTTGGTTTAGGTGTTTGGCCCGTGTCTCCCCCATCGATCTGTATGGACAACAGCTAAATTTCAACCACACGCACAGCTCAGTCTTTGACACAAAATCCTTCCCCGTGACCCGGTTCAGAAATATCTCCAGCTTTCCTAGAGCCTTTCACATCAAGCAAGGAACTGTCTGGTCTTGCTCCAATGGGGATTATTGGGCATGACGGGCACGGATACGTCCAGAAGCATGAAAAGCTGGGCTGTAACTGCCCCCAGTAACGCCATGAGGGCAAAACAGCAGGAATTCAGAATAAAACCGCTCCAGTACTGATACAAGATAAATACTTCAGGCTGTGTCTACCGCTGAAACACCTACGTGTGCCTTCCACAGACAGTAACAGTGGCCAAGCCCCAGCAGTGCCTCGGTGTCACCAGCACTGTCTGCCGCTCCAGATGGGCCTCTGCTCTCAGCTGCTGCTCAGCTACAGCCTGGCTCTTGAATAAAAAGTACCTGCTATGTTCTCCGCTCCAAGAAACACTGGTTCTTTCTAAAATCACCGATGCAGTTTCAGGGTGAAATGTGAGCCCCCCTGGGGGCAGGACGGCCCTGGGGCACAATGAACACACCACCTCCAGCAGGAGAGGTTACTGAACGCTCTGCTCAAGGTGTTCCGGGGACAGCGGGAAGGGACCCGGGCTGTTCCTGGGGGGAAGAAAGGGGAATGCTCGAGGAGGGCGTGGAAATGGCACGTGAGGTGTTCCTGCTGGGGAGGGAGGGCTCTGCCTCAGCAGCATGGGGGGATTTCAACACCACCACCACCCCCCACCCCAGCCTTTCCATCCCTGCAAATCCTGTTCCTGCTCAATCCCACCAAAACAGGCAGCAGCTTCCACAGCTCCCAGTGGGGTCTGTCCTGGCTGGGCGCCGTTTCCCTGTGCCTGCCAAGGCAAAAGGTGAGGCCTTCTAAAATCAGCATGGCTGGGAAGGGTAAGACTCTCTCTCTGTCTGTACTGCCTTCCCCTCCCCCGTCCTTGGATCCTCCCGCCCTTCGCGGCAGCCGAAAGGCCCCGTTTCAGACTCGGGGTGAGCGTTCCCAGCAGGAACACAGGGAGCAGCAGCTGCACACGCAGTGCCCCCAGGGCCTGTCCTTGCCGTGTGAAGGGAAAGGGTGTTTGCCCCAAACCCAGAGTGTAGCTGAGATGTGAAATTAAACCAACCCCAGCCCCACAGTGCCTGTGGGAGGAAGGAGCAACTGCAAAACACCCTCCGCTCGGTGCATGTGCAGCTCAAGGAAGGCTCCAAAATAAAACTGGCTCCTTAACGACCTGGGGAAGCGAAGGAAAGGAGGGGAGTCTCCAGCTCTTTTAGGCACCCTACCAAATGGGTGTCTACTCCAGACCCTATCTGCAAATAAAGGAGCAGGAGGATGGGGGCAGAATCCCCTCACACAGACAGGTGAGTTTAAACACCAGGAAAGGTTGTTACAGCCCGGTTCAGGAGACAGGCAGCAGGAATGAGAACTGGTCCCCCCACCCCCACAAACCCTGCTGCTGCTCCACACAGGGCAAGGAGCTTCCCACACAAATACCAGGCTTTATCCCTCTCTCTCAGAGGCGTCCCTGTGTCACCCCCAGAACACAAGTAACAAAATGCAGCACAGAAAAATTAATTAAGCAGTGAGGTCACTGATCCTTAGTTAATTGAAACGAAACGCAAAACTGAGACACTCTGGGGGCTGAAAGTGAGAAAGTCCCTTTGGGTGGAAAGCAAAGGTTCCTCCTTGGGGCAGAGGTACTTTCCGTGTGTCACCCCTGCTCCAGGCAGAACCAGGGGCCAAGTCTCAGGCGCCCTGGAGGGCAAGCACAGAGCAAATCATCTCTAGGGATGCTGATCTCTCTCATACCTGGAGACTTTTGGAATACGTAGGCTAAAATAAATATTACCTGTGAACTCAAACATGACTGTTTTTATTGCTGCCTAGTCTAGAGAAGACACGTCAGCTGATAATCTTTTCCTTAACGTCTGCTGTCCCAGGCACGTGTTCTGCTCTCTCCCCCTAGCTGTTGCCGCCCGGTCCCCGTGGGCTCCTGGACAGTGAGCCGGTGACCTTTATTAGGACTGGAAATAAACTGAGCTCTCCCCATTCCTCAACAGGTACAGAGAACAAGTGGCGAGACAGAGTGAGCCAGAACAGGAAAGAAAGGAGACGTGACACAAGTGACACTCTCCTCCTGTAAAAATAAATTCGAAACTCTTCAGTCACGCCCCTCTCAGCCACCAAGTTACTCGGTAACATGCAAAACAACCTTTGACCAGTCTTTACGGCTCCATTTCCCAAGCCTTAATCCCAAGAAAACTCCTGAATGTCACCTGCATCTCCTATAACCCTGTAACCCATGGGGAGGAGGGGAGGGGGGCGAGGGGAACCAGAAGGGAAAAATATCCATTCAGAAGCAGGAGGAGGTTCCAGACTCAGCCCACTGTTTTTTCAGGCTGAAAAGCCTTTGTGAGATCTGGCTTTGGTCTGCTGCACATACACAGACCACTGGCCTGCATTTAAAGGAGGGAGTAAGAGTTTTTAGACAAGAAGTACAAACAAATCAGAAGAATCACATACATTAAATCACCGGGAACGGAGTCCCCAACAGATTCTGCACCCCGTCCTAAAAATGGAAAGTCTTCCTGCTTCTGTAAGTATGAGTGTCTTTCTTCCTGTCAAAGACCTCAACTGACACATATTTAGAAACTGAGTTTGTTCCGGTTTTAAACACCAGAAACAAAAATGTCTCCTGAAGAGTCAAAACAGAAAGTTTACTCCCCAAAAATACCTCTCTAGTGTCTCCAACCAGATCACTGGATTTCTGCAGACGCACTCAGCATTTTATCACTGGCAAAGCAGGTGAATTCATTAAACCTCTGTGCAGCCGGTCCACCCATGGAGCAGGGAACGGAAAGTTCCACACGCTTCGGGGTGCCAGATCTGATCCACAGAAGGATGTAGATTTCCCGATTGCCATGGGAAATAAACAACGGTGTCGTGCAAGGGAGGTTTTAGGCTGCTGCAGCTGTGTTCAGAAGAAGGCAGTGGACATTAGGGAATCTGACCTTCTCCCAGGTATTACAGAAAATAGGATAATTCATGCTGCATGTCCATGCCTGCACCATCACCAAAGCGAAGGCTGGGGGAACACGGGACAGTTGGACGAGTTGGCTGTCGTGAACCGCAGGAACAGAGGGAAACGTGTGATTACAGACAGGAGTGTTCTCAGCTGCTCCGTGGCCTCCCAGGTCCGGATTTCCCCCGGGCAGGCAGCTGTGTTTATGCTCTCCTCTCCATCTGACCTTCCTACATCTCACACACACACACACACACCTTCCACTCCCAGTTAGTGATTCCTTGCTGCTAGAAAACGTTTAGCAGCACAGCACTGACAACAGCAATGTCTGAGCTGACATGCAGGAAGATAGAAAAAAAAAGGTTACACCAAGACAAGAGTTCTAGGGGTGGAAATTCCAGGAGCAAGGACAAGCACAGAGAAGGGATTGCTGGGCAGTCTGCCTGAGACAGGTGGTGCTTTCTGAGCCACCACAACCAACTTCACCAGGGCAGAAAGGCAAGTGCCTCATCCCTGTGAAATCTTCACCCATTAATCTGGTTTGGTTACACTCGAGTCCCTACCCCATCTTGTTATCCTGTCATCTTATCTCCCTACATTATAATCACCCCAGGAACACTGCCAGCAGGGAATGACAAGCTGGTTTACCATAAGCCAGAGTCTTAAGCCGTACGTGCCTCAAGACAGCCACAGCTACAACACACTCCACACCTCTGACAACCAGATCACTCCTTTGGAAACCGAAATGTGGATTAGCAAAACTAATACTGAGGCCCTTAAAAATGTACTTGCTCCTGCCCAACAGCAGCAGCTTCTTGTTTGCCAGACAGAGAAAACAAACACGACAGGGATTAGCTCTGACAGGAGCTGACTTACCTGTGTGAACGTTTCATGTGGTGCAACAACAGCCAAGCCTGGATCCGAGCCCTCGGTGCGGTTATTTCAGCCCAATCCGGCAACAAAGGGCCTGAAATTGTGTGACAACGTCCTCGCGTGTCACATTTTGTTTCAGACAGAACTTTGTGGAGTGCACAGGTGTTTGTGAGTGCTCAGGTGACACACAGCCTCCTCCCAAAGGAGCACAAACCCACTTCAGGCTGGGTGAGCCATGAGCGGCCTGGCCCAACCTCCCTCCGGCACAAGCCAAGAGGGGCTTGGACTACGGAGTCCCCGTGGGCTCTGCCACCCTGCATTTTCCTCCAGTCCTGTGAGAACATTCCTCACTGGAACAGCTCAGTGCCTGGCTCTGCTTCCCTTGACACGAGCTTGCACCCTGCTCCGTAAATAGTCCTGCTGGAGTCAGTGGGGTTCTCCCTGGAGCAGGCATCAGATCAACGCTGTCTTTAGTGAATTACTCCAGGAGAATGAAGCTGCTTTTAAGAACTGTTGCAGAGCTGGTGCCCAGCAGAAACGGGCGCTAATAATCCACATATTTGTAAAATTAATTTAATCGGGACAATGTACGTATGTGCTTTCATGAGCCCAGCAGAGATCTAGCCCCGTGTGCCGTGCAGTGAGTTCCGGACCCTTGCGGGCAGGTGCATCCATCAAATAAAGAGGGAATCGCTTCCTTCAGAGGCCAATTCCCCAGGTCTCAGGAAAGTAACTGCTCCTGAGCACCTCCAGCTGCTCCCATACCAAGCCCTCCCCGGACAGTCTCCTGCCTCTGCCAGGATGGATGATGCGAAGGACAGACGTTACCTGATTGGGCTGAATTTTCGGCACATGTGCTTTCCACATTTGAGCTTCCCTAGAGATTGCCATCTCCAGAAGGAGAGACAACCTCTGGCTCTCCAGAGGTCCTGAAAACTTCATGGTAACCCTTGGATCCACCTGCCACCCAGCTGGATACAGCTACCTGCAAAACCAAAGACAGCTTGGTGAAACACTGAGCTGTGCCCGTCCAGGCAAAAGGCAGCGTGGGGGGACTAAAGCTGCGGGACACGGAATTGTTCGGAATTGTTCCCCCGGCCCTGGCGCAGCCTCACTCAGCGGTAACAGCCTGTCACAAAACTTGTCCATTACAAATGGAAAACAAAGCAGAGGCAAGGGTTTTATTTTTTATTTCTTTAAAGACAACAGATTCCACCACCTGCTCTCAAATGGAGAAGATGATCTGATGGAAAAGGTTGTTTAGGTAGTTCTGAGACTGCCTACCATGACTCTGGCTGCAGATTTTTGACAGCATTACATTACTTAAACAAAACAGTGAAAAGGCAAATGAAGGGTAAATCCATGGGGAAGTTATTGAAACTTCCTATTCTTTCCATGAGGTTTTGTGCAGTCCCCCCAAGGTGGAGGATATTGGCCAAACACTAACCAGGCATTTTCATGTGAATACAGCAGTCCAGGCTGCATTTACCGGAAATAAGCAAGGTGCTGACTCCGAGAAAATAAACAGAATTCACAGGGAAAACAATCCCTTATTATAAATAACAACAAAAGCAGCTCTGAGCAAATGAAGATTCAAGGTGCTTTCCCAGAGCTACAGGAAACCTTAAAGATCAAGACTGATAGAGACCAAGTATTATTCTTTATTCAAACAACCTGCACCAGGTATAAAACCACACTCCAGTCCCACTTAGAGCCCAGAAGGTTTTAAGTGGCAAATAAACGTCAGGGCACTCTGTCCTGAAAAGGAACTCCTTCTCTATTAGATTTTTATAAAACAAATGCTGCTCCATGAACAAAGAAGAGCCTCTACTGGCATGGCATATCCCTATACAAGATTTCCAGATGTCACTGAATAGACAGAACGCCTTGGAACCAGGAGGCCCGAACAGGACTCTTAAAGCTCTGTGGCGTCTCTTCCCACCAGCCCCCAAACAGCCACTGTGGGCTGAAAAATCCCTATCAAAAGTTTCTCACTTGCCCAGAGGGAGACTCTGCCTGGGGAAGTGAAACTCCAGAACCTCCAACCACAGCTTATTTACATGCATTTACTTGATTTTGCATTTCTTTTCTAAACTTGGGGCTGATCCTGAGGACTCACTCACTGTAAATGGGGCTGAAGGGGAAACAGGGATGCACAGTCACAGTCTCCCCTCCAGCTCCTTCCCTTGGGGGCATCATTAGCATCTCATGATCCTCCCATCAGAGCCACAGTTTTCCCTGTGGCCGGACCGGTTCCCAAGGGCTGGATCCCTCACCATCTCATGGCAAAGATGTGCCCGAGCACTGCACCAGGTGGAATGCGGCAAGAGCAGGACCAGACCCACGGCACAGGCCCAAGCTGGGACCAGTGCTGAGAGCTGGCAGACCTGGAGCAGCTCGCTCCACGCTCGTCAGGAAAAAAGCAGGAGCTATATTTAGCCCGACCATGTCTTCTAATATGAAATATTGATGGTCCTTCCTTGGTTTTGCAGGAAAGAGGGAGAAATTAGCCAACCCCCAAATCGCTGGAGACAACACAGGGAAAAAATTCAGGCTGTTTTCTTCTGTTGTGCCTGATAAACATTCCCACCATGTTTACAACACAAATGGGTTTCACGGGCCTCTGGAACCAGGAAAGAGCCTTTAGTTACCCTGATCCCCTCTGAGGTGGTCCCTGCGCTGCCTGGGCTGGTCAGCGGCCCAGCAGAGAGCTCGGGGTGTCCCTGGAGCCCCCTGACACACCCGGGGCCCTGCAAGGGGCATTTTTAGTGAGCGCTGCTGCCAGCTCCTCTCCGGTTGCCAAGGGCAAAAGAGAGGGGAAAATAACCTTTCCTTTGTGAACTAGGGACGTAATTCCATTGAGGGCTGAGGCACAATAACCTTTATAAGGGAAAAAAAGAAGAGGAATGACGCGCTTGAAAGTTTCCCTTGGAGCAAGAGTGGTACGCAGTTTTCCAGCACAGAGAGCACAGCCAGGCGACTGGCCAAGCACCCCGGGGCAGGATCCAGTTTGCATCTCCATTTACATAGCTCTCCATCAGATAAATGCTCGCCCGCTGGAAAAAAACGCCAGCAGGATTTGTGTGCAGGCTTCCCAAAACACAAGGGAGCAGAGGCAGAGCGAGCTCTGAGAGGATGAGGAACGGGAGGGCTGGCACAGCTTCCCAAAATCCAGCACGGGGAGGTGCACGGAGTCTCCTCTCTGCCCAGCTCGGGGTGGGAACACCCGAGCAGCCCAGAAACGAGAACCAGCGCTAGCTACAGACCCCTGTCGGTGTGGCAGCGCCTCTCAGACCACAGCAGGGCCAGCAGGAGGGCTGAGCCTGCCCCCACACCAAACATTTCCTCCAGCCAAAAACCTCCCGTGTTTTTCTGCAACCGAGCCACGGCTGGAGGAACTGCCCAAGCCGGGATAGTCACCACGAACTAACTCATCCCAGCTTTCTGCTTATTTCCCTGATTTAAAATTAAACTTTAGCTCCAGGCTGCTGCACTTTTGGCTTTGTTTTTTTTTTTTTTTTCCCCCCTGTGGTTACTTTGGGAGTTTTTCAACCGCTGTTCAAACAGTTCCTAAGGTTCCTAATCTTCACTGGAAGGTCAACTGCCTGTGCTGAAACCTCTTAAAGATCAGTTGGGGAGTTAATAAAGGAGAAGTGAGTCCAGTTAAGGCAGCGGCTTTGACGTCTCCCGTGAAGAGCTGCAGGTCAGATCTTGCTCTGAAATTAGAGAGTCAAAACCTTGGTGTGAGGTTTTCATCACTTGTGAGAGGCATTAAAATTCACCTGCTTATCCATAATCACCCCGAGCTGGTCCATAAAGATCTCTCGTCTCATAAAAATCTCTCTTTGCTCCAAGTTTATAGCTATCTTGAATCAAAGAAACACTTTTCAGTTTCCCGGGAGAGATTTTACACTGCAAAGGGCTACAGTTTCCAAAAGCAGTTTCTGTGGGAACTGGGGCAGAGGAGGCCCTGGCTGAATAACACCTCATGGTTTGGGGGGTGCATTCGTGTGGGATGCAAAATAGAGGAGTTTTTTTTATTTTTAAGCTTTGTAATCACTTGCAGTGACTATAAAAAGTGCCTCCTGCACACAAAAGATGCTGTTCCAGAAACATACTATCCGCTAGCAGGACAAGCTCCTAACACAGCTCCTGATTTTCCTGCCCCCAGTTGCAATTTACCTGTCCTGATACAACTGCACTACGAACAGGATCGCTGAAATAAGTCAGGGCAGTAACAGAAACCTCTCTGGTTTTGATTGTGACTTGTTTTCTGTTTGCTGGGGGGGGGGGTGTTGTTTGTTTGTTTGTTTGCTATTTTAACGCAGCTCATTTTATAAATAATTAACAAGATTTCTAGGACTGGAGACAAACCCCACTATCTCTGTTTTGCACATCAATCCAGGTGGGCATTCTGAACAAGGGAGGTAATTCCAGTACAGCTGAACCACCACACCAATTCCTGCAGACCTCGTAAGTATTTTCAGGGACCAGAAGCCAAATTTGCTTCAGCTTTAGCAAGCAATAATAAAATCTCACAGATGACCTGCAAGCAGATTTTTCTGGGCAGTGGGGGGAAGGCAAAGCAGAAGGAAGAGAGGAGGAGACTGAATTCCTCGGAGCTCCAGCCAGCCATCTGTGATTTCAAAGGATCCAAGCCTACTGCTAGCAGAAATGTCTAACTGCAAGTTGTGATCAGAAATTTCAAAGCTGTGAGCAGGGGGCTGGGATGGATGTTAATTTTAGTACCTGGGGCTTTCTCTCAGCTTAACTCTTTCCTCACCGCCCCGGCAGTGAGGCAGCCAGGAACTCTGGGCTGGGCAGAGGGAAATGCCAAAGCACAGCCTGATGTGACAGCAGTAAATGAGCAGATAACCAGTGTGGGTTCAAATCAACTGGTTTGGGTTGCACACAATAAATGGCCAATGGAAATAGCTTGATAGTGTTGTGAGACAATAACAATTTTTCAAGCTAACTGGCTGTGAAAACCACGTTTGGGCATATAATTTCAAACGTTAACACCTAAGTAAGCAAGTCTGTTTGAAGCAACAAACTGACTTCTGGTCAGATACAAAGTACAGCAAGAATTCTCCCCGTGAGCAGTGCGTTAGTACCAGACCTATGGGTCTGCAGGTGATCTCACACCTTTAACCAGCAGCACGTCTGAGATGCGGCTAAGACCAAATTCGGAAAGAGGCAATTTTCTGGAGGCTAGGAGAGGAAGAGGGCCCTTGCCACTTGTCTGACTCACCCCGAGCTGCCTCCCACAACCTGCTACAAAGGCAAGTCTGTGAGGTATTTTGGCAGCATCGTTCAGGCAGGCTCATGTACATCACACGCTCGCCACTTCTTTTCCTCCAACCAGATTTTTCCTGGGAGCGCAAATAAAGCTGACCTCATTTTAGTGCCGCTTTTCCAAACAGATGAATTTTTCCAAGCATTTTAAAGGAACCTGCCAGCTAAAACCATGGGTCGAAAAGGGAATGCAGAGCAGTGTTTTGATGGGAGCGAGGGGAGGAGTTTTTATGTCTTGTTTTGAAACAGAAATCACAGGGTCCATTTAGCAGTTCCGAAGGAGGAGCCCTCTGGCAAAGGGCTGCTCCATAAACTGGACCAGTTCTAAGAGACCTCCACTGTCCTTCATTTGCCCAGCCTTGTGACTGACATCAGGGGGTTGCTGTTTACAGGAAACTTAAACCAGTATTTTCCAAAGCAGGGACTTTTAAAAAACAAGGTAGAAGATGAACTCCTGACCGAACTTTCAGACAATGTCACCATTCTTCCCTCCTGGCGAGATGGGCATGCTTCCAGACCCATGCCTGCCCCACTCCCTGTCCTAGTGGCTCTGGTAGGAAGTGCCAGAGGAGGAGGAAGAGCAGGAGGAGGAGGAGGAGGTGTAGGTTTGCATTTCCTTTTTGTCTGGCAACTGCCAAGATGAGTCCATTCAAGCAGCCTTTGCCCAGAAAGGCCTTTGGTCAGTAACGGCTTAAATATTCCATGCCACGGCTTCTGAGCGGTGCAAGCAGGCTGCTTTAATCACAGCTCCTTTCCCTGCCGGGGCAGCAGCAGACCAAGCAAACCATGGATAAAAGGGAAACTCGGGATTCAGCCCTAAGAGAACAGTTCCAGCTGCAGAACGTACGTATTGATATAAAGAGGAGATGAAATTCAATATATTCTTATGAGTTCTGCGCCGAGATTTTGGTTTATTTGAACCTAAAAATCAATGGAGGATGTAAATTCCTCACAACGTTTATAAAAATCAGCCACGAGATGGATTTCAGTAGGAATGGGCCTTGCTATTGTTTGGCAGCAGATCCCAAGGCTCAGGAACAGGTCAGGAATGTGAGCCTTTATTGTGTGCACTGGGGTGTCACGTCAAGGACAGTCAGCCCTACCCTCGCCTGGGACAATCACGGTGGCCACATGCCAAAAAGAAGGTGCCGCGTTCTTGTTCAGAACTGAAGCACCAGACAGAATAAAGCAAAGAGAAACAAGCATTTACTGAAACAACCCCCATTATTTTTATGCTTTTTCCAATGTAAATGACAGATAAATCCAAGACAGCAGCAACTGAGCCTTATACAAATTCCCTGTACACCACTGGCAAAGGAATGAGCAGCTCCCAAAGGCAAATGACCAAAGTTTGCATGGCAGCCTCTGGGTTCCGCTTGGGGACTCTCGGGATCTTTTGCGGACAAGGTTCAGGAATACTGGGGAACACCTGTGAACCTCTGAGAAACTTGAGGGTGCTGCTGTTGCTGAGCCACTAAACCAGGAGGCTCAGGGAACCCCAGCTGCTTCCAACGAGCATCCCCAGCTGCCCCGAATTAGGGAGAGCCAAGCACCCACTCTGCAGCACCTGGGCAAAGTCTATGTAAGAGGCAGCTCAAGGTAGGAGTACCTTTTGCCAGAGCTGATGTGGAACTGAGTTGCTGTGAAGGGGGGCTCTGGCAGTCCTGCTCCAGTAAAACCAGTCTCAGGCATGGTGGTGGCACACCACGGGGCCGCTTCCCCTGCGGGGAGCACCCAGGGCCTTGGTCCTGTGGAAGGTTTGGCTGTCTTGGAGGAGCTGTGGTGCCAAGTGAAGGAGTTTTAGGAGGAAGTAAGCAGGCTGCACAACATCAGAGTTTTATGGGAGATGGACAGGATTTTCTCTGGGACTCGTCAGCTCGGACAGGCTCAGCCCCATCTGCAACAGAGAAGCAGGCAGTGCCCACCTCCACCGTGAAGGTAAAAGAAGTGTCTGGGGAGAAGGGGACGGGTGGAAGCAGGTGACTGCTGGCACTAAAAGGAAAGCTTCTGCCCCACCTCAAGGTTTGTAACTACAAAAAAGGTTCAAAGGATGTGGGGTGAAAGGACAGGAAGGCATCAAAAAGATAACAAATGATGCCTAAGTGGGGTCACTTTCAGCATCTGCATGTAAGCATGGACACATCTATGAGCTTCCATGATGGAGAAATCCCCCCCCACCACGTTGGAGTGCCTCCCCGAGGCGTGTGTACGCTTATGAACAGTGCAGGGAGGTAGCGTGGAGAAGTGTGTGCAGGGAAAGAACACAGAGGTGCGGCGCCATGGCTCCCATGACCTGGGAGTGCTGCAGTGGAGGGACATGGGCTCTGTTGCAAAAACGAGATGCTGGTGCCTTGGTCCCCGTGGGGGACTCCCAACGGCTGTGACGTGTGCAGGCAGAGCACAAGGAATCCAGGAGGATCTTGGGCAGAGGGGTTCCACTGGAACCCACACCCTCCGACAAGGAGGGGCTTGTTGGGACACATGAGGGTCAGAGGCTGCCCTGGCTGCAGCGACCAGGGGATGGTGGAGGCAGCTGGGGATGAGCTTAGACAAAAGCCAAAGCCCAGCTGGAATTGTGTGCACAGGGTACGGGAGAGACTAAAGGGGCTTGAGTACTTGGGCAGCAAGAGGAAGGCCAAGGAAAACCTGGGCAGAAGCAGGGTCTGGATAAGCAGACAGTGAGGTGAATTGAAAAGTGGCTGAATGATTGTGTCCAGAGGGTGGTAACCAGCGACATTTCTTTACCGTGAAGGTGCCAGAGCTTTGGCTGGGTTGCTCAGAGAGGCTGTGGAGACATGGAAAAGGTGTTTGGACATGGTACAGAGCAACTGGTTTTAGGTGGCCCTGCTTCAGCAGGGGCTTCGGCCAAGTTGACCTTCAGAGGTACTTTCCAGCCTCAAGCACTCTGGGATCTCAAGGGCCGAAGGCTCAGAGCAGCCCAGAGCAGCTTGTCTGTTCTTCAGGCAGCAGGAAGGCTTTAAAATTAAAAAAAAAAAGGGGCAAACCAACCCTGGCATTATGTAATGTCTCACTGGTAGACTCCTCAAAGCAACACATGCAGAGCATGATTCACTTCTCCCACCACCAATGTAACTTTTACTGTAATAAATCAACAGTAGCTTGAAGGAAGTCACTCCAATGAAAACCAAGCTCACAAAGTACGAGGGAGAGCAGTAATTTCATAAAACAGAGCCAGAGGCTTTCAAGCTCATAAAAACTAACTCTCTACAGGCAAGGGCCAACAGGCATTTGGAATTTAAAGCATCATGCACCACCTTTTGAGTAATATAATCCCCTGAAACCAAATAAATACAATGCCTCTGTGGGCAAAAACACAGAGACAGGATTCAGCAGTACCTCTTTTTGTCTTTCGGCAGTAGTCAGTCATTAACATCAATGAACAGCGATAAAACCAAACAAGTTTATACCCAGTTCAACACCCACATCCAAAAAATGTCGGACTACGATGGCTTGATTCCTCTTGACAACAACAAAAGAGAATTCTGTCTGAAAGCCTAAGTGCTCACCAAGGCCAATATTTTGCTCTGTAGACTCTGATTGGCTTCAGGATAAATTAGTGATTACAGCTAATATCAGGATACAGTGTGAGGCAGTAAAAAGAGATAATTATGAGGAAATGAGGAATTATCTGCTGTTGAAACAATAGATCAATTATGAGGTACAGCACAGTAGCTGCAGAGCAGCATTCTTGTGCTCTGAGGGTACTGCCTCCTCTTTCTCATCAACCAAAGAGAACCCATGGTTATAAAGCTTAATTATCCTCCAGGAGCTCGAGCTTGCTGACTAATTAGCCTCTTGTTGAGACAATACAGAAAAGGATATAATTCCAATTGTCCGCAAAAATAGCATGGCACAGGCACAGTCCTGGCTCTTCCCTGTACGTTCATCTCTCCTGTCCTATGAGAGCCTTGATATGCCCACAGTTCTGGACAACCTAAAACCAGTCCTGAGCCTAAAATAAAACAAACCCGGACATGGGAGCTCTGGGAGGGAGGGTACAGATAAAGCGGAAGGAAGCAGAGTGTCTGGGGCAGTCTGTAACAGCAGCTGGAGCGCTCTCGCTGCTGCTTCCACAGCCCAGTTGCGTGACTCGCGCTTTGCTCGTGTCACCACACGCACTGACACACTTGCAGGGCTCTCACAAATGGGGGATAAGCTGAGCGTGGTGGTCCAGCTGCACGGCTGCAGTGAGGAGCATGTTGACACAAAGATTTGCACTTAAAATTATTAAAAAGTGTAAAAGTTGAAGTTTTTAGGAGCCAAGTTGTTGTCTAACAGACCACTGTAGTTAAGTGACCCCAGCCAAGAAACAGGATCTGGTTGTGTGCAGTGAAAAACCACCAAGAAGGTCCAAAAGCCTCTGGCAGATGGGTTCATCCAGCAGCTCCCATCATCCTGGTCAAAGGGTTTGGTGCCTGGGCCGATGAACAATACGGAATATCTGCAGTAACATGTTATTTATGAGTGAGCTTTTAGAGGGGTTTATGGCACAGCAAGTGCAAATACCCACTGTGGTTAACACATGAGTGTGGATAATATTTGCAGTCAGCAAACACACAGGAAGGGAAAATGTCAGACCACATCTGCTTCGTACAGAGACTGGAGACACCTGAGATTTCCTTCCATCTCAGTGACTTCGGTGCATTGTGGCTTTTGAAAATAGCTAATATTGTGCTGTATTCTCAAAGAAACTATTCTCAATGAAGTAGAATCCCCCTTAACATCCACCTCCTCGATGGCCAGCCTGGCTTTCTTGCCGCTTCACCTGAGTGTGCTGATGACCAGTTTCTTGGTCAGGACCTTCTCGGGCCCCACAAAGCCATGGGAGCCAAGGAAAAAGGCATATACAGGCAGGTTCCTGGGAGAGTTAGTTCTGGGCACACATTCTACATGTTGCAGGGGAGGAATTCAGATGCCACAGCCGTGTTTCACTCCATCTGGAGATGCAGGTCTTCTTTACTCAAGGTTTGGTCCACACTCAGGCAATCGAATCCTAAGGGTTATCACTTGGCAGTCAAAATACCATGTCTAGTTTTCCTGAGGCGGCTGGTCCTGCCTGACCTTTTCAAAATCTCTCAGTGTGACGTGAACTGCAGATGTTTTCTCTCTCCCTTCCATCACCCAGTTCAAACGGATCATTTACATCAGAGTGATGCTGAACCTTATTTCATAAATATAAAAAGCGCCTCGTGAAAACACAAAGATTAGACTTGTGAATGTAAATGTTCCCCAAAAGCCAGTTCAGCTTGAGGTCAAGGCTAATTACTGCTTTAACCATTGCATGGCTGCAGGTGTGCAAGGGAAAGCATCTTCCAGCAGGCCCCGAGGGAAGGCACCTTCCACCACAGGGGCGCTGCTGGAGGTCTCATTTCAGTCTGTGCATGAGGAAGGCCAAGAGGCAGGTGAGCACAGAAAGGCTGAGAATGGAAAATGAAAGAGACTGCAATTACAGGGGAGATGCTCAAAGCTTTAAAAAGTGGTAAACACTCGGTCCACCAATAAGCTTCTCCCAGGGCAGCAACACGAGCAAAGACAGAGGCAGTGAACAGACTCATGCTTGGACTGACCCCTGATTAAACTGATAAATGTATGTGTATATTACTGGAACCACCTGAAAATAGGAAAAACAGCTCATTTAGTCATAAATGTTGACTGCATCAAAGAGTTAGTGTAAGATGGAAGACAGGCATGTCTGCAAACGGGGTAACACAGCTCCCAGGACCCAGCCAGAGAAATGCCGCGCAGTTCCTGCTCACGGCGGGCTCTTGGCAGCACGGGCTGCAGCCCTGTGACACCCCAAACACAGAACGGCAGCCGAGCCTGGCATCCTGCAGGGAGGACCTTTTGGGGACAGGATGTCGACAGAGCAAGGCTCTCACCAGAGGAATATCAGTATTTTAGGTAGGGTCCCAGACCAAATAAATTGCAGGACTTGGGAATACTGAACAGACACAGTAAAAGCAGCAGCTAAGATCAGTTCTGCCACATCAAACTGTGCCTAGGTTCTACACAGGGGTGAAGGATAATTAAAACTCTCTGTGTGTGTGTGTATATCTATATACACACACCCTCCATGTGCAAGTTCAGTTCCTGCTGGGGAGAAGCCAAAAAATCAACTTCCCACATCCCACGCCAAGGTCTGTGTAGGCACTGATGAGAACGAGCCCTCCCTCAGCCCTACGAGCCAGCCAAACTACTTGAAAACCAAATCTGATTCATTTGCAGGCATCCAAAATCCAACCCTCGAGACAAGGAAAAGATGCCGTGATTTGCTTTTTGAGAGACACCCTCACCTTGCCTGACCTGGGCTCCAGGTGCACCTGCAGTGGGGAAGAGGTGGGGGGCACAGCTGCCTCCTCTGCAGGGGAAGGGGAGATGCTCCCCCTTCCCAAGTGTGTCATGCACTACTTGCATCTTGCTCAGTTTAAACACTTAATTTTAAAAAATCTCACTCTTCTGTCTTAAAAAGGGGCTGTGCCACGTACATGCTGGTGCAGCACACCACGGAAAGAAATGTCTAGGAGCAGACAAAGGCTGATGCTGAAATAATTTTTAAATTCAGGCTTCAATCAGCCTGCTGTCTAACACCCGTACTTTTAAGAGTGGTAAAATGAGGGATTGTTCCTTTTTCCCTCCTTCACAGTGTCAAAAGGGGAGGACAGGAGAGCAGGTTTTTCTGTGTTCAACGGACAGGTTTTCAACAGTATTTTTTCTGTCACTCTGCTTTCTACCGCAGGCCTGAAAACCCACGGCAATCTCACTCCTTTCAGTTCACCCCTTTGAAGATGGATTTAGAGAACACAACACTGCTCTTCCTTCAAGGAAACTTCTTCCATCGCAGACCAGAGGGCTAAGAGAGAAGCGAGGAGAGAGCGTAGCCCATCTCTGCAAAGGAAGTACATGAAGACAAGAGAACAAAACCCAAAACCAGGAGGCCTACAGGGAAGCTGGAGAGAGACTCTTCTTCAGGTACTGTAGTGACAGGATGAGGAGTAATGCGCACAAAGTGAAAGAGGGGAAATTTAGGATAGATATTCGGAAGAAATTCTTTACTATGAGGGTGGTGAGACAGTACAACAGGTTGCCCAAGGGAGGCTGTGGATGCCCCAACCCTGAAAGTGTTCCAAGCCAGGTTGGATGGGGCGAGGAAGAACCTGGTCACCTGGAGCTGTCCTGCCCATGGCATAGGGGTTGCGACTACGTGATCTTTAAGCTGCATTCCGACCCCTTAGCATTCTATGACTGTAAATCCCGTGCGTCGCGCTATGACCAGAGCCACACCTGGGGCATAGACGCGCCGCTGAGCCCCTGGATGGGGCGGGGGGTCACGGCGGAGGGCAGGATAGGGACCCGCGCCGGCACCGACGGGCACCGCACCCGCACGGGCACACAAAGCACCGCTCGCAGGATGCTTTGCGCGCGTTTGCTCTGCGCGTGTATAATTACAGCGTTGCACGGCGGTGCCGTGCGCGCACCGCGCACACCCCCCACAGCCCCGATCCCCCCGTCCCCTCCCGGCTCTCACCTCCCCTGCGCGGCGGCGGGGTGCCCGGCAGGGCCCGGCCATCAGCACCCCATGGCGGGGCGGCGGCGCCGGGGCTCCTCCGCGGCACTTCAGCACCGTGCGGGGCCCATGCCCGGGGCGGCGGGGGCGGCGG
>VWPU01022869.1:0-18241 GCA_013398955.1 Callaeas wilsoni | reverse complement strand
TGCAGCATCGTGTACTGGATGACGGGCCAGCCCCCCGAGGCCACGCGCTTCCTGCTCTTCTCCGCCCTGGCCACCGCCACGGCCCTGGTGGCCCAGTCCCTCGGGCTTCTCATCGGAGCTGCTTCCACTTCCCTGCAGGTCTGATGGGGCTCTGCCTCTTCTAAGGAGAGTTGCAAAAGGCCCCAGGACAATTTGGGGTGGAGGGAAGTGCCGCCCATGGGTGGTGCAGCTGTGGGCAGGGACGTGACCCCCCAATGGCCTCTGCTCCCCAGGTGGCCACCTTTGTGGGACCCGTCACTGCCATCCCCGTGCTGCTCTTCTCGGGCTTCTTCGTCAGCTTCAAGACCATCCCCACCTACCTGCAGTGGAGCTCCTACGTCTCCTATGTCAGGTGGGGCCCCAGCTCTGGCCGGAGCTCCCTGTTCTGGGCTCCCCTGGGGCCCCTGGTGACCCCGGGGGTGTGCTCTGCCCTAGGTATGGCTTCGAGGGGGTAATCCTCACCATCTACGCCATGGAGCGCGAGGACCTGGAGTGCCTCGAGGACTTCTGCCCTTTCCAAAAACCCATCAAGATCCTGCAGGAGCTGGACGTGGAGGAGGCCAAGCTCTACCTGGACTTCCTCATCCTGGGCATCTTCTTCGTCATCCTGCGGCTCCTGGCTTACCTGGTCCTCAGGTACAAGGTGAAATCTGAGAGATAAAGGGGCCGTGGGGCCCCGGTGCCGTTCCCGGACCTGGCCTGCTGTGAGAGATGTTCTGCAGACGGACACGGTGCTCCTGCAGGTCCTGGACCGTGGCGGAGGCACTGGGAGGTGCCAGCCAGGCCTGGCTCAGTCGAGAAGGGTTTTGAGACATCTCGGAACTGTTTTAACCTTTCCACACACTCTTCATTGCAAAACGTTTTGTACAGCCCTGGCATGTGCCACCCTCTCCCCCAGGACTGATGAGCCCCACGGAGCTTGGGTCCCCTCTTGTGTCACTGCCTGGCGCTGCCCTGGGGACACCAGGGACGGTCCTGCGGAGGTGGCTTCTGCCGAGCACGGCTGGGAGGAGCCTGCTCCGTGCAGGGGGAGCAGCGGGCTGGGGCTGGGCTGGGAGGAGATTTGTGTGTGTGTGGACGTGCAGGAGTTGGACGTGCAGCTCGTGGCCCCGCTCCCCGTCCTGGCCAGCGGCGCGTGAGTCAGTGCTGAGAAGAGCCCAAAGATGCCATAGGTGAAGTTGCACAAGGCTTTCGTGTTTCCTGTCGCCGTAGCCACAGAGATTGCTGCACCTCCTTTCCTTTCTGCTCAAATCCTCCTTTTTTTCCTTTCCTTTTCTTCTCTTTTCTTTATTTTTCTTCTTTTTTCCCACAAACCCCACTGCACCCCAGTCTTCACGGAGGGGAAAGGGAGCCAGCAGGCAGAGAAGGACTTGGGTCTCTGTCTCAGACTCCTGCTGGGATGCTGTCCTCAGAGATGGGATCTTCAAACCAGGGTCTGTGGGAAAAGGACAGTGTTCTCAGACCTTGGGGAGTCTCACGTGCAGTCCCTGCTGTCTCTGGGGTCTGAGACAAGAGAGTCTGAACCAACTCAACCAACGTGGAGAGAAGTGACTGGTCCCTTCAAGTGCTTGCATGGAGCAAGGAGGATTTAGGTTCCCACACCCTGCCAGTGTCAGGAGGCTGAAAAACAGGCCTGGGCTCGGCTGTGTCATCCCTGGAGCCTCTGCTGCAGGAGCAGAGCTGGCCCTGAGCCCTTCCCCTGCAAGCTCTCTTCCCCCAGCACCATGGGGCTGTCTCAGCAGGACAGGGCGGACGAGCCTCGCTCAGCACCGACTGTGCAAGGAGGGGATGCCAGGGACACCCGGCCTGTCACAGTGCCAGCCTCCCAGGGTGGCACTGTGCAGAAGGGGGGTGCCAGCAGTGCCTGAACTGGAAACCAGGTGAGATCTCAGAGCGGTTTGTTTGCAGCGGGTGACCCGGACACTGGGATGGCCTTTGCACTTTGTGACTGGTACCAGGAAAAGGTCCCTTTCGGCACCTGTCTCTGGTGGCTCCTCCAGAGTCACACACCTCGCAGAGGAAAGGCAATTCAGCACCTTGCTGGGTCCCCAGAGGAACTGAGCTGAGCCCGGAGCTGGTGGGACGTCTGCACATGCTGCTGTGCTGGGAACACAGCGCCCTGCTTACCTGCACAGCACAGGCTCGTGGGTGTGCTGCCACTGCTGGCACCGGGCTGTGCTTGTCACCCACAGGTTTTGAGTGAGCACAGATGCGGGGGAGCAGCCCTGCCCCACCCTGGCAGGCTGGCCCTGGTTCAGGTCAGCCTGGGCGATGCTGCTCCTGGCACCCTGAGCAGCCAAGGATTGCAGGGCAAATGCCAGATGTCAACAGACTCCTGGAGACTGATCTTTGGTTTTGCTGGCTCGGGTTGGGGCCGCACAGCAGAGTCTGGCTGGCCTGACACTGATGCTGGGCACTCAGCAAAGCCGAGTTTCCCTGCCTGGAGAGCATCGAGGAATGTTTGGCCCTGGGGCTCTCCTGCACAGAGGGTCGGGAAGCAGGACACACCCTGATGCCCTTCCTATGCTGAGCATTGGGGTTTTCCCCAGGGGCTGCTGCCTGACTTTTCACTATCCCTCACAAAATTCCCCTCTGCTCCTGGATCTTCCTTCGGTGCCGCGCTCTGCAGTGGAGCTGTGCCAGCTGGAGGGCTGCAGTGTCCTGGGCATGATGCTGCCAACCACAGCCCCCGGGGCACGGAGGAGTGGGGGCAGTCCCTGTGTCTGCTCTGTCACGAGGTGCATGGATGGGCAGGGGGCCGAGGAGAAGAGAGCTGTCACCGTTCTCCATCTCCTTGTCCCAGGAGCTGATGGGACTGGTACCCTGCTTCTGTCCTGCTCTTGGGCTGGCACCAGTTAAGCCTGGCCCAGCACGGAGCGTGCTCTGCTGGGCTAAGGGCTCTCCCTGGATGGATCCTGAGATGCAGGAGGTGTCAGTGGGGCAGCTTTGCACAGCTCCTGCGTCCTCCCTGGCATTTGGAGCTCTCGTGGTGGGTCCTGCCTCCTGCACCCTGGAGGCACTGCTGTCCCCAGCGCTGTCCTGCACCCAGCACACCTGGGCACCCCTGTGCCATCACAGCCAGGGCCACCACTGCTGCCAGAAGGACCAGGACAAGATGGACTAGTGCGTGGGGCAAAGGGGCTGCCAGCAGGCACCAGTGGCTGCCACTGCCCGTGTCCCCCACGCACAGGGAAGCTTTTTTGACCAGGCTCTGCTGCTTGCAGAGAAACTCCATGGAACAGGCTTCCTCAGCTCGGAGGAACACTGCCAGGGCAGGTGCCTCCCACTGCTGGGCCCAGCCTGTCTGGGACGGGGCAGCTGGCAGCACCCCCGGGATGTCCAGGAGGGCTCAGCACAGCCTGTGCCTCCTGCGCCCGTGAGATGCAGTGTCCCAGCTGACCAGGTACGTGGCCACTGCGGGGCAGGGGGCCAGGACAAACCCTGGAGGTGCAGGACGGCTGTCCACGAGCTGGGCAAGGGCTCTGGGGAGTGGGGGTGATGGGGCAGGCCCTTCGTCCCCGGGGCAGCAGGACGCAAGTGAATGTGTTGGTACAAAGGGGCTGCCGTGAGTGAGGGATGTGGCACAGGGCAAAGGCACCCTCGGTGCTGCCTGAGGAGCTGAGCCAAGGTGCCACCGTCCTTTTTCTCTCTTCAAGGACAGTCCCAGAGGCGGTGGAAGGAGCAGGGAAACGTGAAGGGAACAAGCACGTTTGCACTGAGCCCCCAGGCTGGCGTGGCCGGGCTGAGCACCTGGGGTTTTCTTGTCCCTCTGCTGCCGGGCTGGTCCCCGCCCTGAAGGAGCAGGTTGTCTCTGCTCTGGCATGGCACAGGGATGGGGTGCAGCCCTCCTGCTCCAGGGGCCCTTAGGGAAACAGCAAGGATGCACTTTATCAGAGCAGGGAAGCAGAGCTGTGGGCGCTTCTGGCTGCAGGAACCCCACGAGAGAACGCGTCTGGATAATCGCGAGGAGCGTGATGGAGGAGAGCAGGCTTCTTCCCCCATGCCTCCTCTCCTGGCTCTGCCTTCCCTTGTGATGCACTTTGAGTGGATGAAGGTGAGGTTCAAGCTGTGGCTCTGGCTCCCTGGGAATGCTGGTTGAGCCTTGACCACCAAACACTGCTTCAGCCCCTCGGCCCACAGGCACGGCTGTATCGGGGTCTGCCTCTCACGGGTGCTGTGATGGCAGGCAGGGGTATGGCCACTCACCTCCATGCATGTCCAGGCCACCTTGGTCACACGCACAAGAAGAGCAAATGCTTCATCACCTGGCTGGGGTTTGCTGGAGGGGAGACCGGGCTAGAACAGGGAGGGGATGGGGCTTCTCCCAGGGTTTCACCCCTCCCCAAATCAGGCAATAAAACAGTGTTTCCTTCTCACTGTGTGTGGACACCATTTGTCCTGTCCCTCTGCCACGGGCAGCCTGTGGCTGCCCGGGATCTCTGTGTGTGTCCCTGCCACGCTGGACCCTGTGGTTTTCCAGCCTTCACCGTGTCCACACGTGCAGAGGAGGCTGGACAAGGTGGGGCACGTGTGATCCTGGGGGGCACCGTGCAGAGAAGTGCAGGCATTGAAACTCACATTTCCACAAGACCACAGGTGTGAGCTGCTTTCTCCCTGGGACAGCTTGCCAAAATAAGGTGCGGGTAACAGCTCAAAGGCCGAGGGAGTCTGCTGGCACAGCTCTGTTGTGGCAGCTGCTCCACGTGGCATTTGCCCAGGTCCTCCTGCCTTGCTGGGAGGAGGCTGTGAAGTGGGACCAGGGCACTGCTGCCCACAGCTGCGGCCTGGCAGGAACCAGGCAGGGTGGAGGTGAGGGCCTGGGCTCTCCAGGCTGGGTTGCACACGCAGGTAAGTGCCCTGCAGGGACGGGGTGCCAGGTCCCAGCTTGCTGCTGGCGCTCACCAGTGCCCAGAGGGTCCCGGGAGCTGTTGGGCAGGAGGAGATGTTGCTGTTTGTGTCGGTGTTTCCGAGATGCCAGCTGTACCTGTTGGATTTCACACATCAATAAAACTTATATTTATAGTGTACTGCCTGGATCCCTCCCTTTCCTGAGAGCCTCGAGGGCACGCCTGTGATGGGGGGGTGTTGTCAGGGAATTTGGGGTACAAATATGGCCAGGTGTGACCCCTCAGTGCCAGCACCCCTGGGTGGGTTGGCACTTCCCGGGACAGCACCCAGGGACTGAGAAGCGGGCATGTGGCCCCAGTGACACAGCTGCGTGTGTCAGAGCGGATCTGCAAGCAGTGAGAGGGCAGCTAAAGGTGCGTGTGTTTGTGTGGGCATCACGCGCGTTAAACACGCACAACCAGGCGCTGCTGGGCTGCCCTGCCAGCACAGCCTCCCCCAGCTCCTTTTCCCGGTGGGGAGGGATTCTCTCCAGAGCAGAACTCGTCCTCGCAGGCTCCAGTTGCACAGCCGGGCAGCAGCTGGGGATGCAGAGCCGCCAGATGTGTCCGGAGGTCATCCCCGCCTCGCAGCACATCTGGTAAGACGCCGGCCCCCCCAGTCCTGTGCGTGTTTGGGAGGGCGTGGGAGGCGCAGGTGTTTTTCCCAGCCTCCAGCCGCTCTCCCATCCGGCTCGGGGAGCTGGCAGGCGCTGGCCGCGGGGCGGGACAGGGCAGGATGGCGTTGCAGGAAGTTCTGTCTGCAAAACAGCCGCCTCCGCAGCGCAGCCGTGCCCGGGACAGGCATGGCAGGAGGCGGATGGGCGGCTCTGCGCTGCGCTCCGTGAGCCCGGCAGCTCGAGCCCGGGAGCTCGGCTCTCCCGGCTGGAAGCCTGCTGGAAGCCTGCTGGAACAGGTAACTGCGGGGCCCCCAGCGCCGCCGCTCTCGCCCCGCTCGGTGCCAGCTTCGCCGCTGCCCCGGGCTCCGTGTCCCTGCCACGGCCTCGGCCATGGGGCGGGCAGCTTTGGGGGCGCAGGGGGCGAGGGCGCGTCTGCCACGAGTGCCACGGGGGTCCCGAGAGGGGTCCCTGAAAGAGGTCTGCAGCAGGAGGGCAGCGCAGGGCCCCCGGCTCAGCAGAGGGGCTGGGAAGGGGCTGGAAGCTACGAATGGGACACGGTGGGGTTTGTTTCCTGCAAGGGCACAGAGGTCGGGACACCCGTGTTCAAGGTCAGCTCCTTTGCCCCTGTCCCTGTGCCTCAGTTTCTCCACCAGGATAACATAAAAAGAGACTGTAAACAGCGTGGCTTGTGGGAGGTGTGAGCGAGCAAGCTGTCACCCTTCCTCTCTGCTGGGGTTTGCCTAACCCCGCTCCCCGCTGTGCCTCAGTTTCCCAGGATGTTGGGGGCTGTGAGCACCAGCCGTGCTCCTGAAGGATCACGCTGCTGAGCCGGGGCGGGAGCCTGAGTCAGCGCCAGCGCAGCCGGTTCTGCCGGACTGGACCGCACTGGGGCAGGTAAGGCTGGGCAGGGCTCTGCTGCACATCCTCACAGCCCCCTCCTGCTCTGCAGAGCACCCCGGAGCCCCTCACCCACCTTTGCTGTCTTTCAGGTGGATGTCCCGGGCCATGCAGTGCCAGAGCTGCCTGCCCTGGGGCAGCTGGGCACAGCTGCCCCGGTGCCTGGCACGGAGCAGGGGGACGCGCAGTGTGTACGGGCATGCTGCTGCAGTGCCAGGTGAGCTGGGCTCTGTGCCTCTGGGACTCAGTCCTGTCCCCAGGGAAGCTCGTCCCTGTTGGACATCCCTCCCCAGCTGTGCAGGGGTGTGGGTCACCGCAGCAAGGTGTGAAGCCAGTGGGCTGTGTGGGGTTAGCTGTGCTGGGCTGGAGAGGGCCATCCCTGACCACGTGCGTTCCTCCTCCCCACCAGGTCCTGCAGGCAGGTGCTTCCTCAGGAAGATCCTTCGCACAGGCAGCATCTCCCTCCCCAGGTACAGTCAGCGTCACACGGCTGGGCTCTTTGCCACAGCACCTGGGTGGCTCAGCGGGCTGCCTTGGCACCAGGGACACTGCTTTGCTTCCACCTCGAAAAACACCCAGGCCCACCTCCCTGCCTGCTCTGACTCCAGCCCACCTCCTCTGCCTTGCCGTGGGTTTTCTGGGAATGCACAGCCCATGGCTTGCTGACCTGCCTTCACTTCCCAGGTGTGCCCCTGCCCTGGCCCTGCACTCTCCCGTGGTGTGGGGGAAGGAAGGGCTGAGCTGGCTCCTCTCCGTGCTTCCCACAGCCTTGCTTGTGATCTGCCCGCCTTGCCCCAGGCAGGGTTTGGAGCTGCTCCTCGTGACATTCTCCCTCCTCCTGCAGGGGCTGCGTTCGCTACCAGGGAGGCTCCCAGGAGAGCTCTGCCCAGCCCGGCTCCTCTCGCCATGGCCAGTCCCAGCTGAGGAACGTGGCCTCTTCTGGTGAGTTTGTAGCTCTGTGCTGGGGAGAGGGTCCTGCACAGCGAGGTGGGGGCAGCTGCTGTCCCGGGCAGTGTGAGGGTTACCCATAACTGGGTGCTGTCCCCTCTTTGTGGTGGCTTGTGGCAGGCAACTTCCCCACCCCTGCCGGTGAGAAGCCCTTGTTATATCCAACACCTTCCTCCTTCCAGGTGCCATCAAGAAGCACCAGAAGAGCCTGGCTGCGTGGTTCAGCCATCAGCCCAATGAGGAGAGGCAGTTCGGCCCTTCATTCTCACTGGATGCCGTCCACGTGGACCCAGTGATCCGGGAGAGCTCCCTGGAGGAGATTCTGAAGCCCTCGCCTGACTTAACCATCCAGAACCAGCTCCAGCAGCCCTGCAGACGGGTTATCAGCCTCCACAACCTCTTTGACGTGGATGCCTGCGGGCGGCAGGTGAAGAACGTGGTGCTCTACGGCACCGTGGGCACGGGCAAGAGCACCCTCATCAAGAAGATGGTGGTGGACTGGTGCCACGGCCGCCTGCCCCGCTTCGAGCTGGTCATCCCCTTCTCCTGCGAGGACCTGTCCCACAGCCACGCCCACATCTCCCTGCGGCGTCTCATCACCAAGAAGTACCAGCACCTCCGGGACGTGGTGCCGGTGCTGGAAGCTTCCAACCTCAAGGTTCTCTTCATCCTCAATGGCCTGGAGCGCCTCAACCTGGACTTCCGCCTGGCCGGCACGGAGCTGTGCTGTGACCCCAACGAGCCCGTGCCTCCCTCTGCCATCGTGGTCAACCTGCTGCGGAAATACCTCCTGCCCGAGGTCAGTGTTGTCCTGCTTTGTGCTGGGTAAAGGTTGGGGGTGAGCCCTGAGGCATCACAGGCAGGGCTGTTGTGATAATTATTTGCTGTCCAGCTTGGCTGGGAGCAAGCAGGCAGCTTCTGTTCCTGGAAGGACTTGCCAAGGTGGCCTCATGTCCCTGGTGGGATCTTCGGGGAGACCTGGTACGGTAATGAAGGCTGTGATCTTCCAGACCGTGTCTATGTCTAGCAGGGAATGGGGAAAGTTCTTCTGTCCCCTCTGCCTGGGCCAGCTTTGATCCAGCGCCCTTTGTGCAGCAGCTTTGTGAACCCCAGCCCCTGGGAGGGGTGATCCCTGTGCACCTATCAAACCCACGCTTGTGGGTTAAACACTTGGAACCCTTCTGAGCAGCCCCAAACTCATCCATCCCTGTGTCCCCAGGCCAGCATCATCGTCACCACGCGCCCGTCGGCCGTGCGCCGCATCCCCGGCAAGTACGTGGGACGCTACGCCGAGATCTGCGGCTTCTCCGACACCAACCTGCAGAAGCTCTACTTCCAGATGCGCCTCAGCCAGCCTGGCTGCTCCGGGGAGGAGAGCCAGGATCGCAGCTCAGCAGAGCAGGAGAACCTGGTGGAGATGTTGTCGAGGAACTTGGAGCGCCACAACCAAATAACGGCTGCCTGCTTCTTGCCCTCCTACTGCTGGCTGGTGTGCACCACGCTGCACTTCCTCTACTTCACCAGGACGGTTCCTCCCAGCCAGACCCTGACTGGCATCTACACCAGCTTCCTGAGGCTCAACTTCAGCGGGGAGGTGCTGGACAGCACCGACCCCACCGACATCTCCATGATGAAGTACGTGGCCAAGACAGTGGGCAAGCTGGCCTACCAGGGGGTGATGTCCCGCCAGACCTGCTTCTCAGAGGATGACCTGCGGCAGTGCTTCGAGGTGGAGATGAAGACTGAAAGAGAGCTCAACCTCCTGGAGGTTTTCCGCAGCGACGTCTTCCGCTTCTTCCTCAGCCCGTGCGTGCAGCCAGGCAAGGAGCACACCTTCGTCTTCACCATCCCGGCCATGCAGGAGTACCTGGCAGCCCTGTACGTGGTGCTGGGCGAGAAGAAGACCCTGGCCCAGAGAGTGGGGAAGGAGCTGTCAGAGGTCATCGGGAAGGTGAGCGAAGATGTGGCTGTGGTTGTGAACATCGTCTCCAAGGTGCTGCCCCTGCGCTTCCTCCCGGTGCTCTTCAACCTGCTCAAGATCTTCCCTCGCTACTTCTCCCGGCTGAGCGGCAAGGACAGGGATGCCATTGCCCACACCATGGCAGAGGAGCTGTTCAAAGAGGAGGACTATTACAATGACGATGTCTTGGACCAGATCAACTCCAGCATCCTGGGTGTGGAGGGCCCCATGCGCCACCCTGATGAGGTCCCCGACGATGAGGTCTTTGAGCTCTTCCCCATTTTCATGGGCGGAATCCTGTCCCGCCGCAACCGCGCCATCCTGGAGCAGCTGGGCTGCTCCATCAAGAACCTGGCAGCCTTCGAGATCGCCAAGGCCATGAAGAAGACGGTCATCAGGAAGGGCCGCAAGGGCCTGCCCCCCTCCGAGCTCATGGACTACCTGTTCTTCCTGCACGAGTTCCAGAACGAGTGCTTCACGGCCGAGGCCGTCCGCTCCCTCCGCGCTGTCAACCTCTCCTCCGTCAAGATGACCCCTCTCAAGTGCTCTGTGCTGGCGTCTGTCATGAGCACCACGTGCCACGAGGTGGAGGAGCTGAACCTGACCTCTTGCAACCTGGACAGCGGCAGCTTGAGGACCCTCTTCCCTGTCCTGCTGCGATGCAAAGCTCTCCAGTGAGTACCACCTCCTCCTGCCCTTGGGCGCTGCTCAAAAATTGGGTTCTTTCTCACCTCTGCCCATCACAGGGATGCTTTAGGAACAGCTAAGGAAGGGCATGTTTATCCTCAGAGCAGACCTAGGGAACTACAGCTTCCAACATGCAACACTCCTCGAGCAGCCTTTCTAGGGCACGGCATGCTGGGATTTGCAGTCCCAGCTCACCCTCCCGCAGGAATTTTTGGGAAGTTCCTGCAGCTGGTACAGGCTGGGCAGGCTGCCAGCTGTCCGGGCAGACCCGAGTCCCTATGGGAAGTTACCCAGCATCCCCGTGTCGTTAGCTCTGTGAGCAGTTCGGTGTCCCAAAGGTGGGAGTCTGGGCTGTGCAGATGTTCCCACAAACATTCCAGAACGTTTGTGGAGCTGCAGGTCTTCCTGCCGCCCAGGTGGTGGCGAGACGTGCTCAGCACAGATGGATCGGGCTGTGCAGCTGGGCTGTGCCGCACTTCCTTCCTCCAGATGCTCAGGAGGGCTTGATGGAGCCCTGATCCCTCCTCTGACCTTCACCCACGCCCTGAAGACTTCGCCATCCCCTTCCCCTTGCGCTGCTCCTGCTGGCACCGGCTCTGCTGGCTCATGCTCCGGTGCGGTGTCACTGTGCTCCCTTTGGGAGAGGAAACCTGGAGTGGCCTAGTTTGGGGAGCCCAGGGAGGATGGTGATGGGCAAAATGGAGCGGGCAGGGCTGCCAGGCTCACAGGTAACAGCCATTTTGTTCCTGTCACCCCCACGTCTTGCTCTGCACCAGTCTGCAGCTCAACAGCCTGGGCTCCGACGCCTGCAAGGAAATTCGTGACCTGCTCCTGCATGACAAGTGTGCGGTGAGCAGCCTGCGGTGAGTACGGCCCCCGCCCCTGCATGACACTGCCACTGCTGCCCGCCGCTGCCTCGGCACTCCCTGAGCTCCCGTGTCCACAGGCTGGCCAATAACCCCGTGGGCGAGCAGGGCGCTCGGTACCTGGCCGAGGCGCTGGCCGGCAACCGCTCGCTGACCCAGCTGTCCCTGCTGCACACCGCGCTGGGGGACCCCGGCGCCGAGGCCATCGCCCAGCACCTGGCCAAGAACCAGCACCTGCAGGAGCTCAACCTGGGCTACAACTCCCTGACGGACGCAGCGGCCCTGCGCGTGGTGGAGGTGGCCAAAAGGCACAAGACGCTGGACAAAGTGCAGTGAGTCTGCTCTGCCACATCCCCGCCCTTTCGCCCACACAGTGTCCCTGTCCTGTCTGCCTCTGTCCCTCCCCTTAGCCCTCACCAGTGTGTCCTGCTGCTTTCCCAGCCTCTACTTCAACGACATCAGTGAGGATGGCCAGAGGGCGCTTGACAGCCTGCGCATGGACCGGGACGGCGTCAGGGCTCTGGTTTTCCTCACGGCGGGCACCGACGTCTCCGATTACTGGTCCCACATCCTGAACGTGGTGCAGAGGAACCTGCCCTTCTGGGACCGCGAGCGGGTCCGGCAGCACCTCGCCCTCCTCCTGCAGGACCTAGAGAGCAGCCGAAGCCAGACTGCCAATCCCTGGAGGAAAGCCAAATTCATGCGAGTCGAGAGCGAGGTCAAGAAAATGCTGGGGAAACTGCAGGATGGGACCCTCTAACCTGCTGCCCATCCACCAGCCAGGGATGGGGCAGCGGAGTGTGCCCAGCAGCACGTTCCCTGTGCCCTTGCCCACCTGGAGGTGCTGAGTGGATGGTGCTGTCAAAGGTGCTGGGTGCGTGGGGTTCAGCCTCATCTGCAGGCGAGGCTGAAGTGTGGGAATGGCCCAGAAACCAGGCCAGGAGCAAATGGGACTTGTTCTTCTGGGCTTGTGGAAAGCCAGCCCCTGCGCCCTGGCCAGAGCAGTGGCAGGGGGCAGGATTGGGGCTTGTCTGTGAATCTTTTGGGAGCATTAAAGTGCACCACTTTTAATTCCACTGAAG
The DNA here is from genome assembly GCA_013398955.1 of Callaeas wilsoni. Lineage (NCBI taxonomy): Eukaryota > Metazoa > Chordata > Aves > Passeriformes > Callaeidae > Callaeas > Callaeas wilsoni. The sequence continues at coordinate 6,259 of VWPU01022869.1, read as the reverse complement.
CACACTAGTACCAAGACTTGATCTCCTCTTTGGGCCCTTCCTGGGGAGGAATGTGGAGCCGCCCCTCCAGCAGCTGGAGTGGAGGGTTCTGCCCGTCCCCCATCTCCAGCATTGGCATGGAGCAGCCCAGCTCTGCTCCAGTGCTGAACCAGACATTCTCCCCCCCTCCATGTGTCCCCCTGGAAGCCATCAGGAGCTGTCCCCAAGCTGGGTGTCCCAGGGTGCTGGTCCCTACTCCCAGCTCGGAGTGGCAGTGCCCTGGGGCTGGGAGGGCAGGGGAGACGTCGGGGCTGTTTAACCATTAAACCTGGGGCGTCTTGGAAGAGGCGGGGACACCTCCCTGCCACTTCACCCTGTACCTTGCTCCCTCTCGCAATCCCTGCAGCCATGAAGCAAACAAAAGGTATGTGCTGGGGAATCCTCTGGGGACCCTTCCCCACACACACAGGCCCTGCTGCCAGATGGAGCAAGAAAATGTCAGAGCCCGGGCAGCCTGTGGAAAGGAGCCAGAGGCATGCAGGAAAATGTCTCGTTGTGGAGATGCTGGCGAGGAATCCACTCTCCCTGGGTTTGGGATTCCTTGTTCCCCAAGAGATGGGGAGGGGTTTTATGGTGAAGGTCTCTGTCTCCTCCTGGCTCCAGCAGCTCTCCGGGGTCTTGGTGAGCCTTCTCACCCCTCCCTCGAGAGCCCAGGACTGAGCCCCATCTGCTTGGCCCTGCTTTGCCCCTACAGGGCTGGGCAGTGAGTGCCCATGGGACCTGAGCAGCAGGTCCTGCTCTTGGGAATGCAGGAGAACAGTGGTGACAGGGCCAAGGAACAACCTGTGCTGAGAGATGGAGGGGCTTGGGGGCTGTGTGGGCTTGGCAAACCCCCTCACCTGGCATGGCAGGCTCAGCCTGCGAGTGGACAAGCCCTGAGCGCTTGAGAGCGTGGGGTCTGCTCCCAGCCCACCACCTCCTGTGCTGACCTCTCCTCTCCCTCTGCAGGGCTCGAGGGAGACAAGATGTCCATCATGTAAGTGCTGATCTCCCCTTGGCCAGGGGCTTTCTGGGGCTCAGGAGAGGTGTGGGGAATGGTCCAAGAGGGAGCTCCCCTCTGGCTTTCCCTGAGGAAGAGGAGGCACAGGTCCCAGCTGGCCCTTTCTGGGAGGAACAGGCTCCCCAAGGCTGGGGGAGGCAGGGGCAAGGCCATCCTGCACTAACGTGGCCTCTCCTGCCCTTTATCATTTCAGAAAATTTGAATTTAACCCCAAAGTTGGGATTGACAACCCTGCCTTGACACTGACTGAGGACACGGGTAAATACACGCTCTCATCTCCCAGGGTGTCCTTGTGTCTGCGTGGGGTTGTGGCACCTGGGCATCCTTGTGTCTGTGCGGGGTTGTGGCACCTGGGCACCGCTGGGGTCCCGAGCTCTCTCACACTGGGGACCTGTGGGAGGTGAACACAGAAGGGATGAGCAGATGCCCAGCCCAAGGTAGCGTGAAGAACTTGTGTGAGGATCCCTGCAGGGCCCTGCTCACGGGCTGTGCCCCCACACAGATGGCGAGGGCGTGGGGGAGCCCCGCTTCTACCTCCTGACCAAGGACAACACAGAGACCTTCGGCTTCTGCCTCCACGAGGAGCTGGGCTGCCAGGGCCACGTCATCCGGCAGATTGAGCTGGGGGGGGTGGCCCAGCGCAGGGGGCTGCAGGACGGGGACCGGCTCCTCCAGGTCAATGGCCACTTCGTGGACCACATGGACCACCTCAGGGTAAGCCGGGAGCATCCCATGGGAACGCCGGGGTCGTCCCCAGCCAGGGGCACGGAGGATGCGTGAACCCTGCTGACCCCGGGGATGCCACCCCATCAGAGGGGTGCCTGCCCAGGGTTCACAGCCTGCGTCCTTCCAGGTGGTGCAGAAGATCAAGGCCAGCGGGAACCAGGTCCTGCTGGCGGTGCTGGACGGTGACTCCTATGAAGCAGCCAAATCCCTGGGCAGAGACCTGTCCCAGATGCTGCCGGATGACATCCGCCCGCGCCTCTGCCACGTCACGAGGGACAAAAGTGGCTTTGGCTTCAGTGTGTCGTGTCCAGAAGGTAAAGCGGGATGCTGGCACCACGAGCCTCCCCGTTGTAGCACCCCACTCACCCCAAAGCGCCCCTTCTGCTCCTCCCTGCAGGCACCAAGGGCACCTTCCAGCTGTCAGTGCTGCAGGACGGGCCAGCGGACAGAGCAGGGGTGCCACCAGGCTCCTGGCTCCTGGAGCTGAACGGGGACAGCGTGAAGAGCTACTCCCACACGCAGCTCACCAGAAAGGTGCCTGCTCCTGGTGTGGGGGGTGAGGGATGGGGTCGAGAATGTCACTGAGCGCCCTGTGCTTCCCATCCAGCTTAAGCAGAGCGGCAGCAAGGTGACGCTGCTGGTGGCATCCAGCGCCGTGGAGGAGTTCTACCGCCTGCGGGGCCTGCGGGTCACGGCCGCCTTGGCAGACACCTCCTGGCTCCCCTTCAAGGTCCGGGAGCTGCACCTGGTGAAGGGTCCTGCTGGCTACGGGTTCCTGCTCAAGGAGGATGACTGCAGCTCGGGGGGAGTAGGTGAGGGGGCTGAGGGGGGCAGTTTGCACCTGAGCAAGGCATTTCTGAGGGTTGGAAGAGCTGCCAGCTCTGTGCCTGCACTGGGACACTGTCCCCACCTGCTCACGGGGGTCAGCAGAGCCAGTTCCCCTCTGTGAGCATCTCCCCCCTCCTTCTGCCCCGCTGTGGCAGGCCAGTTCCTGTGGGATGTGGATGTGGGGCTGCCGGCCGAGAAGGCAGGGATGAAGGAAGGGGACCGTGTGCTGGCTGTGAACGGGGAGAGCATCGAGGGGCTGGACCACGAGCAGACCGTGCACAGGATCCGCGCTCAGGAGGACCAGGTGACGCTGCTGGTCATCGACCCCGCTGGCGACGAGTTCTACCACTCGGTAGGTTTTGGGGGCATGGTCCTGCCCTGGCTGGGGAGCCCTGGGGTGCTGTGAGGCTGCGTGGTGGGATGGGTGTCTTCCACAGGGGCTGTGCGTCCATCCCTCTTCTGCTCTTCCAGATCGGGCTGTCCCCTCTGCAGTTCTTTGAGGACAGTGACCCCGCCTCAGGCTCCTGCACGCCCTCCCTGCCCTCTCGCAGTGGCTCCCCTGCACTCTGTCACGTCGAGGTGGGACCAAAGGGACCTGTGTCCTGGCTGATGGCTGCTGCCAACAGCATAGAGATCATACAGGTAACTCCTCGGGGCAGTGCTCACAGCCTGGCAGTGCTCTGAGTCCTGCCACCTTCCTACTCTGCCCATCCTAACACTTCCCTGGCACCTGTGGTGCTGCCAGGAGGAGGCTGTGTGGTCCCCTGGCCACAGGGGCCCGGCAGAAAGACCCCTCCAACCTGTGTCCCCACAGAGCCAGCGCCAGGAGGAACAGACAAAGCTGTGCCAGGCATTCTGACAGCCCAGGAGCCTCCGGACAGGCTCTCCCACACAGCATCTCCATCCAGGCTGCGTCCGGCCCCTCGGGCCACAGCACTGCTCAGCATGGACCCTGCACACGCAGCACCCGTGTCTCCGTGCCTGGCTCACAGCATGACACTCCCAGGGACTCGTCTCTGCTCACCGAGGCTGGCTCAGAGCTTTTATCAACCACAGTGGCAGCTCCTCGTAACCTGACCACAGACCTGTGTCTTCGCCTGCCCAGCTACCTCCAGGGATTTCTCAGGACATTGCACTGAAGCCCTTGCCCAGCCCCAGGCTCTGGGAGTTCCCAGGAGAGCTGAGGCACTGCCCTCTGCACCGTGACCCAGGGGACTCGAGGGCTGGCTCAGATTTGCACGTGCATGGACGTCTCTCTTGTGCTTCTCCTCATCCTCTCCCTGAACCTGTGGGCAGTGAGTGTCCACCACCCACCACCACACTGTTCCTGCACCACCCTTTTGGGGTGTGATTAAAGGACGAATCCACACTGCTGTTTGTGTGGGTGATGTTATGGACAGCACTGTGACTTGGCAGCGCACCCCAGGGCCGGATCCATCCTCTCGTCCCAAGCCTGGAGTTGGGCAGTGGATGTGGGAAGCTCTGCAGGTGTGCTGCTGAGGAGGCAGGGGCTGAGAGCCATCCTGGAAGCCCCTGGGCACTGTATCTCCAGGGATTTGGGAGCAAACTCCTGGAGGCATCCCCTGTGCTCCGTGGCAGTGGCCATTCCTGAGGGTTCCCCTTGCAGGTGACACATCAGGAGCATCCCTTCATACCCTGCCAGGGCTGTGACAATGCTGGGGGAGGGGGACGGGGGGAATCCCAGCAGGGGAAGTTTCACCTCTCTGCCGAGCATGGGAGAGTGAAAACGAGCACGGAGTTTTGCATGTGGCCAAGAACCGCAAACCTCCGGCTGAGGTTTTACCTTGGCCCCTTCTCGAGCACAAATGGAAGTGCGATAATGGAGCATCGCCCTGGCAGGCAGGGAAGTCTCTGCCTCTGTGGTCTCCTCTGAGCTCAGTGCTCGCATTTGGGGTGCAAGGAGTCCTTGTCCAGAGCCTTTGGGAGCTCACAGCTCGGGAGGCAGCAGGGCTGGCCAGCTGCAGGGTGGTTTGGGGCTGAACAGTCAAGGAGGAGGTGGGAAAAGCTTGGCTGGGAGCCCCCAGCAGCACCAAGGTGTGAGGTCCCTCCATCTGTCCCAAGTGAAACCCTCCCAAGAGTCCCAAGTGAGACAGTCAGAACAGTCCCAAGCAAAATCAAAGTTTGCTTGAAGTCTCACACGCAGCTACAGCGCTGACATGGAGTGAATCAGGCCCCGGGAAGCAGATAGTCAGGAATGCAATTGCTCAAGCGTGTTCCCTGATCTCTTTGGATCAGAGCCATGGTGATTTCTGTACTTGGCTCTCACAAAGCCAGTGTTGCCCTCCCCAGTTCTCTCCCCAGGTACTTGTGGTAGCGTGGAGCTGGCCAGGGCACCCGCCAGTGGTCAATCCAGCTTGAATATTAGCCAGAATCCATTAGCACCTAATGGGAAAAGCCTCAGGAACACGGCCTCAATAAATGTTGACATATTTGAGGTCAATATAATCCTTAGGAAAATTTGCCCAGGTAATTAAAGCCAGACAAGGAGTTGCCTGTCCCAGAAATATTTACCAGGCTTTACCAAAGGCAATAAAATGAAGGCAGAGAGTTTCATAACCAATCCATGCCGGGCTCCCTTGTCATGTTTGGTGCTGCTTCCTGCTGTCCTGTCTATCTGGCTCCTCAGCAAGTGTGTGCCACAGGGGAAGCAAAGCTCCCTCGAGGAGGCTGGATCCAGAGGCTGAGGCTGTGCTGTCCGACCCCCAGGCCCTAGTTTGGGGTGCTCATGTTCCCCAAAGTGATGTGGCCAAACTGCAGCACCCGCAGTTTTCCTTTGCCTGGTTTCCTGTCGCAGCCCGTGTGGTGAGGCTGATGCCGTGTGCTACCAGCCACGGCTGGTTTTTGCAAAAGGATGTGTCCTGCCTGGGAAAGCAGATGAAAAGAGGATCTGAAGGCAGCAAAGAAACAGAACTCAACCGACTTTTGAGCCCACGTTGTAGTTTTTTTGAAAGTTTGGTGGTGTCAGCTTAGACAAACTCACTCCTTGGTTCCCTTTAGATTCCCTGGCCCCCTTTTCTCTCCCCGGTCCCTTTTCATTCCCTAGTTCCCTTTTCTCTCCCTTGTCTCCTTTTGCCTCCCTGGTTCCCTTTTCTCTCCCCGGTCCCTTTTCTCTCCCCGGTCCCTTTTCTCTCCCCGGTCCCTTTTCTCTCCCTGGTCCCCTTTACACTCTCTGGTCCCTTTTCACTCCCTGGCCCCCTTTTCACTGCCCGGTCCCCTTTTCTCTCCCGGTTGCTCTCACTGCCCTCGTCCTCCTCCTTCTCCCGTTGGAGCCGGGATGTCGGGAACAGGGAATCAGCCCCGCTGGGCTCTGCTTTCCCCTACTCTGGCAGGGAGATGCCCCGGGTACCTGCCAGGTGCACTGCCACGCTCTCCCGTTCCCATTCCCTCCCTGCCACGGGGATGCCGGTGCTGCTCCTGCCTCGGGCACATCCCTCTCTGGGAGGGGGGGGTGCAGCGCCGCTTCCCCGCGTCCGGGCCGTTTTTAGAAAAGGGAACGCGTCTCCAGGAAAGGGGAAGCGGTCCTGTTTCGCAAGCTCGGCGAGGGGCACGGGAAAGGCCGCGAAGGGCAGCGAGTCCCTCCCGGGGGCGGCGGGGCGAGCGCGGCCCCCGCGTTCCCATGGCGACCGCGCCCCGCCCCGCCCCGCC
>VWPU01022864.1:0-28671 GCA_013398955.1 Callaeas wilsoni | reverse complement strand
GGCCGGGAGCGCGGCCGGGAGCGGGGCCAGCAGGGGCTCCCGCCGGCACTGCATGCTTGTGCTCCGCCCGGGCTAAGCGGTGAGGGGATGGAAGGAGGGAGCGAGGGAAGCGCGCACTAACCCTGGAGAGCCCCCCAGCCCGCCGTAAATAAATCCACGGGTAAAGATCTTGGGCCTTCAGCGCCGCCTGTTTGCACTAATAGTGGCTTTGAACCCCTGAGAAGGTAACTGAGTTTTTTTAAAATGGGTTTGTCCTGGAGGTTTGTGTGGAGAGGGAGGAGAAATGAGGGTTCTCAGCCACCTGTGGAAAAGGAGCGTTATAAAGGCACAAGTTGCCTGGAATAATGACACCCAGGGTTTGCAAGCACAGCTCAGTCTTTCAGCTTGAGGTGTAGTAAACAGCTCTAAAGGGGCTTAAAATAAGAGAGAGGATGGCTTCTTGCACAGGGAAATAGTGATAGGGCAAGGAGGAAGGGTTTTAAAATAAAAGAGGAGAAATTTAGATTGGATGTTATGATGTAATTCTTTACTGTGAAGGTGATGAGACACTGGAACAAGTTTCCCAGAGAATCTGTGTTTCCCGGCCCAGGAAGTGTTCATGGCCAGGCTGGATGAGACGTTGAGGAACCTGGTACAGTGAAAGGTGACCCTGCCCGTGGCAGAAGGGTTAAAACTAGCTGGTCTTTAGTGCCCCTTGCAGCTCAAACCATTCTATGATTCTGTATTGTCATACTATGAACCTCAAATGTGGAAATACTAAAATGTTAGTCTAGGCCTTATGAGTAGGTTCGCAACTGTGTGACGTAAATTACGTGATTGCTGTCTTTGCTACTAAATTATTGTAGTGAGCCATGTGGAGCTTTACTGACATTTTTGTTTCCAAATGTGAATGTAGGAGACATATAAATGGCTTAAATTCTTATGCAATAGTACACCTAAACCTCAGACTTAGGTGCAAGTCAAGGCTATGAAGTTGGGGAAGATGCCTGGTTTGCTGAATTGACTAAGTGTGAGGCAAAGAAGGAGAGATGAAAGAGAAATTGAGCAATTGCTGTAAGTCTAAAAGGGAGGGCTAGCGTCACATAAACATTTGAAGCAAAGGTCTGTAAGAGATTTGAGCCTAGGATAAAAGATATTATTTCATGCCATTTTACTTTACATGTTTGTTCCTAATTAAATGAATTGTGAGCCCATCATCTGTGACTTGTAATAGAGCCAACTTACAGATAGATAAATGTCAGAAATGTCAGCTTCTTAGTGAGCAGATCCTGTGCAGGGGCCTGAAACAGGATCCAGTTTCCAAGGCGCAAACTGATGATCTCTGTTCCTGTGGGACCAAACTGCAGCAATTATGGTAGCAAATGGCTAATGTACTGCCACTAACCAGAAGGGAGCTTCAGTTTGAACTCAGAGAGCAATCAAATCACACCACTATGCAAATGAAGGAGGGAAAAAGCCAAACTCAGTTATTTGGTCTTTTTCTGCAAAACAACAAAAAAGAAAACAATGACTTGGACACAAAAAACATACCTGTAAATCTGGGTAGAGCTGACACTCACAAGTGTCAGATATGAAAAGTCATTCAGTTGGAGAAATGGAAGGACATAAAATAGAAGCAGCAAATAAAGTTGCAAGGGTGAACGTAAAATTTTAGTTCTGGCCTAGATAGCTGGAGAGCAATAACACAGGTCTAGCTGTAAAGTGCACTGGCATGGTGACTCTGGGCAAGGAAAACTCGTAGTAGATGTGGTAAAAATGAAATTGAAGGAATAAACATGTAGGAAATAAATAGAAACTGCAAAACATCAGGGCTCTGAGAGTTCCAATGGCCTTTAACTGCTCTGACCAGCCTCCATGGGGCCTCTGTCCACAGCCCTATCCATGGACCCAGAAAACTCACTCAGCTCCAGCTTGGGACTGATGGTGTGACTCTAACTCCAGGAGAGACTTCAGACCTGTGTTGTAGGTAGCTTGTCTCCCAAATGGATGCCTTTAGATGTTCTTTATTGCCTGTTTTCTGTCTTGTCTTTGTTGTCTGGGTTGTCTTTGGACCTGTGCTGTAACCTTATTTCCAGCTCTTGCTCTTGTTCTTGGCTGGAGAACCTGTATGGTTTCTGCACCTGGTTCATCATTTTGCCATCTCTGGGACTACCAGAGGGCCCTGTTCCCAGTAAGTAGGGTGATCTGCGTCCTGGGTTCAGAAGTGGGACACTGCTGTGGTCACTGCCAGGCACTCCCTGCACTGTCATCCTCACCTTGGGGCTTGTGCTACCTCAGGGAGCATCCAACCCTTGCTACTTCCTGACATAACGTAAATCCTTCTAACTCATTGAAATCAGTTGGGTGGTGGTTGAATAACATGCATTTAACCAGAACTGGGCTAAGTGAGCCTGGGTATTTGACCTGTGAAATTTGATAAGAAAGGTGGAAAGCAAAAATACAAGGGCTGAAGTAATAGTTAGTTTGGATTCCTATATGATAAATAACTTCTTAGTAAGTGTCAGAGAAAACATCCTGAAGTTTCATCCATGTGAGTTCCTCACGCAGGTGTGGGCTAGGTGAGGCAAATTGCAAGAGAGCAGTATGCTTTCATAGTTTCTTTCAGTGAATGTTTCCTGGCTCCAGGGCTAGAAACCGTAATGGCAGCTAGACATAATGAGTGGGAGCTCAGTGAGGAGGAGGGATTTGTTTAGTCTTGTCTTGAACCTTTCTTAATGGGATGAAATTAGCAGAATTCCTTGAAATGGAAACAACTCTCTGACAGTTTTGCTAAATAATCCTCAAAACTAGCAAGTACTCAACAGAGGGGAGGTTTGCTGCACAGAATGAAGCCATGGATGTGTTAGAAAAGGGACTAGGAAAAAAGCAGGAAAGGGAATGAGAAACTCTTGTTCTAGAACACTGCTAATATTTTTTAAAGGGACAAAAAAAGCCAAGATAGATGTAATGGATGGGGTGAGCATAAGCTGTTTTCTGAAGCAGACTGAACCACTCAATAGTCCTCTGACCAAGTAACCCCATCAGAGAAGAGAGTTGATGGAGGTTACTGAAAATCTATCAAGAAACATAGAGGTCCACTATCCCTGACTCCTTATTGTAGTTTGTTTCTTCAGCATGATCTGAAACATGTAGCGTAATAAAGAATACAGTGTCTGTACTCATACTTAACTCTATTTATAGCATAGTATGGTGCCTGTGTTGCATAGTAGAAACTTTCGGAACTGAAACATTACTAATAATCTGTGATAAGTGTATGGCCAAAAATCTGTAATTAAGCCCACATAAACTGGAGCTGCTTCAAAAAGAAGTTTTGTTGTTTTGGCCTGTGGTCAAGGAAGAGGGAATTCCTACTAGCGATGACAACATACACTATATAGGGATTACTAGTACTGTAAGCACTCCCAGATGTGTACAGTTTTACAGTTTTTAAAAATAGCTGCTTTTGTGCAAGGAGAAGGAAATCCATTTGAATGTGACTTGACAGTGACATGGTTAAAACCATCTGTGTTGGCCTCCTTGAGTTTCAAAATGGATTCTTGCATGAGCTTGGATGGTCTTGAAACAAACAAAAAGGCTAACAAGATCAATGGCTCGTACAGAAAATCTGAGCTCTATAAAAATAGAAGTAAATGCACCACTGAGTATTGGGTAAGGAGTACAAGGAATTTTTCTGACTAAGTTGCTGTCTGCATTTGGCTCCTTGCCGTCAGCAATCCTCAGACTCCTGGCCTGCTGGAAAATCTGCAGTGATGATGTCATGGCGTCTGACATGGATGTCAGACAGAGATGCGGCACTGCTGAAGTGTGGGCCACAATAGACAATGGGGAAGAGTTAATTGCTGGGTTTTTCTTGACGTTGGATAGAAGGTGCTGGTTTGCAGTGAGTGTACTCATTATTCTTTGAAAGTCTGCATCGTTGCAGGTTGTGTAGGCACAAATGAGATTGATCACGTTAAGTAGCTGATGAGCTTTGGCTGTGGCAACATAGAACCCAACACAAGTTATAAAATTCAAGTGAAGTTATCCATGAACCTAAATTAAGGTGTAAGAGCCCAAGTGGAGCCAAGATATGTAACACTAGGGTACCTGAGATGGCTGTCTGTAAACTAACAGGTTTGGCAATGAGTGCTGGTTAAGTATTTATTACAATTTACATAAAAGATAAAAAAAAAAATACAGAATGTATGAGAAAAGAGATATCAGAAGACATATGTTTAAAAAAAGAAAGGAAGATATAACTTGCATGGTTAGAGACTTCTTGATAAAATCAAAAAGCTTGGATCTTATTATAGTTTAAATAATAGTTTTAAGAACTAGGAACTATTAGTGATTGATTAGTATGCTTATTGGTGCAACTGAAAGGGGGTTTCTAAGGTTATGTCGTGATTCAAAATCACCAGACTTCTGCCTCCTACACAGGGATACCAGTAGCTCATATGAATTGTGATTGATTAATGACTTTCTCTGTGCAAATGTGATCCGAAGTGTGTTGTGTGCTTTTTATCAGGCTGTTTATACCTCGGGCCTAATGTGTGTGAATCACTTCAGAGATGCTGCAATTTGTTCCAAGCACCAATTATAGTCCTTAGAAAATATAGTGCATAATCCTCTCAATTCTTTTTTAAGCAGACACTGTATAATCAATTGACATTCTCATAGCCCAAGCAGTCTGTCTACAGGGTCATTCATTCAAAACTAGTAATTTAATATTGAGCCAAAATGTCCATTGTCAAAGATGCCACGCTGGGTTCTTTCAAGGTCGGAACCTCCACTGGAACCATTTTCTAATGGCTGTTTAGTGGTTGTATGATTCCAGTTTGTTTAGAAAGGTTTGAAAATATCATCAGGCCAATAAATAGGAGAGTGAGAAACAGACGTGGATTTTAGAGAAGTAGACCAGTAAACTCAAATGTGTGGAAGATCCAGTTTTTCAAGAAACTGGTCTGAGAGATAAGAGAGCCAAAGGGAGGCAGATATTCCTTGAATACATGTGTAGTAAGGACATACATAATTTTCCATTCTGCATGAGAAATAAGAAATATAGTAAGATAGCAGCTTTTTAGAATTGTTCTTATTTTACATCAGGTGAAATAAGAATGCAGAAAGGAAGAGAAAAAATCAAGTTATTCTCAGAAGTACAGTAAAACTAGGAAGATAATGGCACTAAATCGAAACAAATTGGACAGGTGGCAGGAAATAATTGTCTGTGTGCTCTAGCATTAAGAGAAAAGTCAAGGAAATTGTGGTCTGTGGAGGGGCAAATTTGGTTACTTCGGACAAATAACACCTAGGAGGCAGATGTCATTAATGTGGTTTTTTTTTAAATGAATCTTCACTAAAATGACCATCTGCAAGAGGCAGCTAGTTCAATGCAATCCAGTGAGAAGGGAGGGGGAATCTCAGCCTTGAATGAGGCATATACAATTTGGAGACAGTTAAGATTGGTAGATGCTGCTGATTTGGCTGAGCCCGGGGCTCCTCCTCCCAGGGTGACTGCAGAATGACCTGCTGTAATCAACTGCCTCTGCAGCCAGACCTGGGATGGGGTGGTTGCTCATGGCCTTGTAATGTGTGAACTCTGTGTTGGCAACTGAGGTGAAAACTGTGTTGGCATTTGAAGTAATTTTGTCTTCTTCTGTTCTGTCACTGGAGAGTGACAAAGCTTACTGTCCTACAAAGTTATTCCAGTTTCCCACCTGTAATTAGATTCTGCACAGCTTGCTCTCCTGCATCTAAAGATATGCAGCTGCCACACTAAAGGACTTTAGAGAGGTTTTGCTTATAGTAGTTGCTAGTTTAAAGATAGCTACCGAAGTATAGGTTTTACTTGGGCTGTTTAATTTGCACCCATGACAGCTGGGCAAAATATCAGTTTCTATAAATTCATTCCTGTACTAGGATTAGAGCAAGTGATAGAATAGTTCTAATTCTAGCCTGAAACTGGTGGTCTGTTTAGTTAAAATCACATCAAATATAGTAGTCATTAAAGTAGTATTTTTTTTTCTAGGCAATGTTGCACTCTATTGTTACAACCCACCCCTAAAGGCAAGTGTAAATGAGGTTCTTGTTAATAGATCCCTTGCTGTGGTTTAGAGTGAAAGGACAATGAATGACCAGCATTTATATACCTATTTATCTGTATATGTATCTATATGTAGGGTTTATTTTAGAGCAGTTTGCTTGCAATGGAAAGGAGGTATACAGCCATTTTGGTTATTATTTATAGTAATATAACAATATAAAAGTGTAAAGATATCACTTAAGAAAATGTATGAGGAAAAGAAAGAGAAAGAAAGGATAAGAGTAGATAGTGGAAAGATAGCACCACCAATGGATCCAACAACGAGACTTGATTGTTGCAGTTTAGATGTGTGTTGATCAAAATGATGGTCACAGTCTTGATTCATTGGGCGTGGGGAGGCTCCCACTACATAAACTTCAGTGGATTAAAATAGGTTCAATTCAGGTGGGAACAGCCAGGTACCTCCCCTAGTTTAACACTGTCTGTTGCAACACTGTGGATCATGCACAATCCTCAGGTGGAAGGCCCCAAAAAATGAGTCTGAGGGCACTTTGGGGTCTTTGATGGTGTATAACACCCTCCAGGACATGGCAGCTGCCTCTCACGTCAGCGTAGTTGAGCCAGTTATGCCCCATCAGAAGGGATGAACACCATCAGACCTATGTGTGAAAAGGAGAAGTTTTCTCACCTGAGCCAGCTGTGTAAGAGAGGACATTGGCAAGGTAAAAAGCACTATCCCACCTAGCAGGATTTGCTTCTTATCAGCCTTCTCTCTTATTTGGCTCCAAACCCATCTTGTTGCTAAACAAACGTTGATTTTTCATGGCCATCCTCTGGCGGTGGGTGTGCAAACCCTCTGTCTTATGCAGATCAGAGGTTTTTCCAACACACAAAATCCTCTCCTTCTCCCCTTTGGTTGGGGAGTGCAAAACTGGTCTCAGCAAAGCATCCTGCTGCTTTTGTAAATGGCTGATTGTTTGAGTCATTAACATTTCAGTGTTTCATATCTATGCAAAATAAACTAGCTAAAAGTTTCATTTTTATGGTATTTAAAATCAACATCTCAGAGCTATTTTTTCATAACAGAATCATACTTTTTAAATGAGGTTTAAAAACTTTGGATAAGATTTTTATCCTTTGCTAAATTATTGGAGAAAAATGTGTTTGTGTGTGTGTATGTATTTTGTATATACACGCATATTCATGCAACAAAGATAGGTTTCTGTAATAGAGTTTTATTGATAAGGAGAACATAATTTCACAAATACACATGTAGGGCAAATACAGAAGTACTGTAGAAATACAGCAGTTACATACTGCTGCACGTGTTATTTTGTAATGTATGTATCTGTATGTGCATGCACATGCACACTTGTCCGTGTGTCTCAGTCCTGATGCCAGTGGATTCAGCAGCTGGAGCTTGTTCTGTTTTTCAGCATCTGTGCTTGCATGTACAAGTCAGAGGTTTCTCACGGAGATGATTTTGTCACCTACACAACAGTGGGGAATAGGCTACATGTGGGTCCAGCACATCCTGCCGCAGTCTGCAGTTACTGAATATCGCCTTGTGCTTTGAGAGAAGTGCTGAAACTGCTTTTTTGTCTTTGGCAGTACAAAACGACTTTGTGTGTGATAAGAACCTTATTCTGATTGCATGAAATAAAGATTAAATAGCTATTAATATAGTAATTACTGAGACAGGAATCTAATGGTGTGGTTGTGAAAAGTGTCACGGAGTACCTTAGAGTAAGAAGTGTCTATAATCACTCTCAGATGACTGAAGTACATGCTACTAATACTAGATGTGGTTTTGTCTCTTAGACCCAGGCCTTCTCTTGCATACAGATCTGTTCCATCCCTTCAGCTTGAAAAAGTTTTAATGTAGCAATACTGTGAGCTGAATTTGTAGTGACCTGAGAGAAAAGTAACCTGAGAGGAAAAACGATGAGATCAGATCCTGACCTGACTCACACTGCAGCTGTGTTAACACCTGGGCAAAGTGGATTGTATGTAAGCATGGCTGAGGACAAAGCAGGTGTGCAAAACTTCCCACTTAGCAGCAGGCCATCTTTAGTTTCTGGATCCGAGGCTGAACTGACTGCTCTGAGTAAGATCAGAAAATTTTTTTTTGGTTTTTTTGTTATTTTAACTGATGACACAGATATAAGAGTGGCTCTGAAAACTGACTGCAGAAATGGTGGTTCTCTCTTTCAGAATAAAATATAGCTCAAATAAATATTTATCACTGGCTGATGTGCCTATTTTGTCTGTTTTTGTCTTCTTGGCAGAATCGAGATCTAAAATAAAAAATCTTTCTAAGCAATTTGTAACATATCCATCATACATAAAAATCAAATGTGACATTTTTTCACTGCTATTTATTCCATGTGTTGAAATTTAAAGCTCCCTGTGGACTATGTTGTAAGAGAAATACTGGTTAATGAAGCATTTCATAAATATTTGGTGTATATAAGAAGCAGATTTTGTGAGAATTCAGAGTTCTAGTGCAGGATAAGAATGGGTAGCTATGGAGTACTAGGACCTGTTTAGCAGAGATCAGTATAAAATTAAAGACCTCAGTTCCAGTGAATGAAGATTAAAACATATTTTACTTTGGTGATTGTTCCATGCTATGCTTTTGTTCTAAGTGTAATTTTTTGCTTAATAAAAACTCCCTATTGATTCTGTTCAGAATGTGGCCAAAAGAAATAGCGCAATACCAGATTTTTGGACTCTGCCATTGTATTGCATATTGTAAAAATGATTAAGATATGTTAAGAAAATCAAGCATTTGTTAAATTCTGCTAAAATATACATTAATTTGTATACATATCTGTATACATACACTTTTATAGAAAGCAGTAAGTGCAATTTTACAAGTCATAAGTGTCAGCAACTTCTGTTCATACCATTTTGAACATGATTAAAATGAGAAGAACCAATGCATAAGTTTAGTGGGATCATTTTCCAAATCAGGAAAAAATGATGGTATTTGACAACATGATATTTATGGTATTTGCAGAGCATTTATTCAGATATTTGTTGCCTGTAGCTTCAATGACTTCACTGTGCAATAGGTGTACTTTACAAAATAAGTAGTATTATACTGTTTTATTGTAATAAAAATGCTATTTGTGCAATAAGGCATGAACTCCAATCTCATTACATAGGTTGTGTATACAAGCGGTTGAAATTTTGTTTACAGGCTAGTTTATGCCTCTAATTAAGACCTTAATCATAAATAAGAATTCTTCATCAAGATGACCATCTCCTTGGTCTTTCACATGTATTTCCAGCCTTGCGAGGGACTGACAGGACTTGTTTGAGTTCTGCAGGAAAACAGAAAGTGACATAGCTTAATTTTTCTTAGAAATACTTGAAATTGCATAAACTGATGTGCAGATATGCTGAAGAGGTACTTAGAGATCCATTTAATCTGAAATTAGGACCCTGCTGTGGCTCAGCCTGTTCACTGACTGCGCTGCAGAGTATGCCAATGTCAGTATTACAGCATAGTTATATAGGTGCCATTTGGATAAAAAAAATGAAGATTAACTTAAATGTGGCTAATTTGTGTGACATCATACCAGTTCCAGGATGTACCTGAAAGGTTGAAACCCAGATGTCCTAAGCTTAGAAACTTCCTAAGAACAAATCTGTCTGCCATGGCCTGATGAAATAAAATGATGAGATTTTTTTCTGTCTTCCTTTTCACCCCATTTCTTCACCAAGGAAACTTTTCCATTCCCTTCTGCTGCTTAAGCCTCTGCTTAATTGTGCCTTGAGTGTATGGTCACATGCCACCAGTGGTGATGCCTATCAGCACTGTTGGACCATTAGTGGAATGAAGTGTTTAGACGGTGTGGCTTCCTGAAATTCTTGAACATTTCCTCAGTTTGTCCTGTCGTTAGGTTTGGGCATATTCTTGTTGATAGCTTCAGAACTTTTAGTTATTTATGTGTTCTGTTTGTTGGCAGAGATATGCTACTTTTAAAGATCTGCTTGAAGATCACCGCTAAGTGACAGTGCAGATTGTAGTCAATTTTTCAGCAGCATAACTTAGGTTTGAAGCATGCCTGGGTCAAAGCATGAGTGAAAGGTGATTCCAAAAGCTGCTGAATTCTCAAGATCCTCAGGATTTTCACACCCCTATTTCCATGTGGTGATGGAAAGCCACAGTTAGTGTGGGTTGGCATGTCCAATTGCTTGTCAAGTTTATGGAATGGCAAAAAGATTGCCAGAACTGTCTTGCAAAGGCAAGGATCTGCTGCCTTAAAATCAGAGCTCAACCTCTTGAGTCTTTTTCAAACCTTTTCTTATGTGTTGTCAACAATATTGTCCTCTGATGAGGAAAAAAAAGGGAGAGGTTGCAGTCTCCTTCTTATCATATTTGTTGGTATCACTGAGAAGAAGTTTTACTCTTTCCCAGTTAAGAGTACACAGTGCTTCAAATTTTTGATACTTTTACCTCATTTGTGATAATTTCTGTTCTTCATTTCTCTTCCTATCCATGCCAGTGTTCATAGTCTGTCATTAAAGTCTGTTTGAAAACAGATGCAAAACACTAAACACTAATTCAGCTCCTGGCCCAATTTATATAATTTTTTTTTTTCCCAAACTCACCAAATCATGATATGCCTTTTTTCCCCTTTCCTTTTCTTTTCTTTTTTCCTTTTTATTTTTTTTTTTTCTTTTTAATTTTTGGCTCTGTTTTGGTCTACTGTGCCAGGAAAAAAGTTGGCAAATTCTGTTCAATTTCCATGTTATTGTTGAGGTTAAATGACCCTCATAATCCCTCCAGCATTTTTCAGCTCTTCACTTGTAGCTGATAGTCTACTTTGTAATATTTCTTAATTTAATCAGATTGGAACTCTGCTCAAGCTGTCTGGAATTCAGTTTCCTAGGTATCCTACTATCTTTAAAAGATACTTCAGTGTCTTAATTCCTTAGTTCATTTGGGTTCCCTGAAGAGGCCCATAGGTTTACTGAAGTTTATGATAATTGAGTTATGAAACTATTATTTTTGCCCTTTGATTTAATTTATACTAACTCAGCTTTCAATATTAAACTGTTTAAGTCTTCATTACATGGCAAAATAAAATTTAAATAGTGTAAGTTTTTGTTAGCTCTGGCTATTTGTTACGCATGTTTGTTGGTTGTAACATCCAGTAGTGACTTGCCTCTCCCCCTATCATTACCCACTACTTACTGTAGTCAGGTTTAATCTTTGTAAGGAAGTTTTTCTCCTGTCGCAATACATATTGTCACAATAGCTAATAGTATTTCACTTTCCAGTGATGTTGCAGTGATCATTATCCAAATTTATATCTGACCATGGATGTCGTAAAAAGCGTTTTCTTCATAATGCCTTATAGCTTAGCGAGTGCCCCACAGCTGCCATCTTTAGAGTTATCTTTCCTGAATGGTATCTGTCCTTCTGTATCTAAGCTCCAGTTCTGAATTCTGTGTTGTCAAGCTTATGTTTTCTCCTTAACATTTATTTTTACATCCTGTAAATGTAATTCAAGATCTTCTATTGTGTTGAGAAAGCTTTACACATCAGAGTTGTTTCTTACTCCATTGTTATATAAAGCAGACTCAACTATGTCATCTTCTTTTACCTGATTGCTGTTCACAGTCTTAGTTCTTTTTATTTACCATATGTTCTGTTCCCACAGGATTTTTTAATCTATGTCTGGGTTCTCATTTACCCTATATTTTTTCCTTCCACTCACTAGTGTTTGGAGATCTAGAATTTTGTATTTTAAAGCTGTTCTTAACAGTTGTGTCAGCTTTGATCCTAGGCAGCTATTCCCTTAAACATTCAAGTCAAATTTCTCTCTTGAAAAGTTGCTTCCTTCAATAAATGCACCTCAACAGTCAAACACTACAGATGCTTCTTATACCAGTCATCATTTAACTATTGGTTAGTCTAATCTCTTATTAGACATTTTACTCCTCTCGTGACTTGATGCCCCTGAAGTTCACACAAATATCTCTTTGTTTGCAAGTATTCCCTGAAAGAGTTAGTCCTTCATATTTTTTTTTTTCCAGTGGGAATTGGGCAGTACTGGTTTTGAGGGGTTGTAATTGTTTCTGAGGTTCTTTGTGATGATTCCCAGTTGCAGGTCCACCTGCCAGTTGCAGGTAATGGACATGATGCCATTTTGGATTTTTGATCCCTTTCCATGAGCAGACTGTTGCAAGTAGCAAAGAGGCTGTGATTGCACAGACTTGCTCTTGTGTTTTTAAGCCCATCTGGAGATTAAACAAGGACTACCTGCCTCTCCACATGCTGCTGTGAATCTCCAGCCTTTTCTTATGAGTGTCGTTTTTAATTCCATCTGGAACTCTGAATGTCCCGTCTTTTTTCCTTCAGTGTTTCTGTGTACTGACTTGGTTCTCCTTCAGTTGCCAATACCTGATATACTTGTCTTATTTCAGAGCTAGCATATATTTTCTTCCTTCATGCTACCCTTATTTTTTTACTTGTTTCTTTCTCTGGGGCATCAAACCTCCTTTTCTGTTCTGTTTCATATTCACAAGTTACTATAGTCCTTCAAGTTCTCCTTGTCTTTTTCTTCTATGGGCGGTTATCCTCAGCTAGCAATGTTTTTCTCTTCTTGTTCTGGTTTACAACTGAAGGTTTCATACAGATGTTCCTCTCTTCCCCTTTATTCCAAAAGACATGTTGTCTCTTAAAATAATCAATTGAATTCTAAGCCCTTATGAGCTCATTGTTTGTGCATTTTCCAGGTATCCACTGAATGATAATAAAGATCCCACTGTTTCATTACTTTGTATCCTTATCCTAGTACACTTCAGGGATAACCATCATCCTAATAAAGTCTAATCACCTTTACCTAACCATCCCTACTTGGAGCTGTGACCAGACGATGTGGTTGCTCATCCGACATCTCATCTGACATGCACTTTTTTTTTTAAAATATTTTTTTATTGAACTACTTAGGTATGTTGAATTGACCCCAAATTACTTGCTCTTCTCAAGGATGATGAAATCATTGTCCTGTATGTTACTACTTGTACCTTGAAACTTCATAATATCTCGTGGTAAAGATACCATGCTGTGCATGCTATTGTACTATTAAATGAGGCAGTGGTGCCTCTCTTGCTCTACAAGACTTTTTGTTTAATACATATATGACTATGTGATCGTTTCCTTCAAAACTCAAAACATACTGACAACTTGGAGCAAATGCATATTGCAGGTGTGTGTTGTGAAGGGAATTCTTTGATTATGGACAGAAGGATGCTGTGGGTAAAGGACATGAGTTAAAAAAACCAAGATTTTCAGGGAAAAATTGAAAGCATAAACATAAGTAACAAATCATCGTTCTGTGTGTATTCAAAAAGTATTGTGGAGACCTGTAAGTCCAAGAAGTGATTAACGTATGAAAGAGGAGACACTATAGCTGAAAAATTAAACTTTTATTTTAATGTAAAATTAGGAAGAACTGACTGAGATTTTTCAAATGGTAAAGCTTTTTGATGGGGAAAAATGTTGGAGGACCTTTCTCAAATCTGTTTATTGATGCATCTTCCCAAAATCTAGTCATTGATGGATAAGGTCTCTGAGCAAATGGACAAAAAGGAAAAGAATAAATCTGCAGACAGAGATGACGTTCACTTAGGAGCTCTAAAGAAACTTGTAGATGAAACAGCTGGAAGATTACTACATGGCAGTAAATTCAGTGTTAGGTAAGTTAGACCAAACTTTTTTTAAGAGTATATATATTAGATGGACAAGTAGAAAACATATATTAGGATAAGCCTTCATCTTCTGTTTAAAAAAACCCAAGAAAATTAGGTCTGTCAGTGTTTTCTGGATTTTGTAAATGTATTTTCTAAAGCAGTTTTCAGTATTTCTTGGGAAAATCTTCCAAGAACTAAGGGACAATGGGGAAAATCTTCTAAGAACTAAGAGACCATAGGATAACAGGGAAGGTTCTCGTATGGACTAATAGTGGATTATAAAGTAGGGTAAAAGGGGGTGTGGGTAAAACATCATTCTTCACAGTAGAGGGAATTTGCCAATGAAGTTGACTATTCTATGCTGCAATATGTTCTTTAGCATATTCCTAAATGATCAGAAAAAGAAAGAATACTGAGGCAATTGTTTGCTGATGGTATCATCTAGTGATGTTAAAGAGATGCAAAGCAATCCAAGAATGCTATGATAAAACAGCTGACTAAATTCAATGTAGATTAATAGATAATGATGCCCTTGGGAGTGGGAGAGGGGGCACGACGAGGAAAGAATGGTCCTAATTTGACATATTCTTTTATGGGTTGTGAGCTGACTATTACAATCCTAAATCTCATTCTGAGTGGTAATAGATAGCCTTATGGAAACAGGAGAGCAGCGCTGAGTGGCAGTCAAAAATCAGATAGAATATTATGAATTATTGTGAAAGGAGCAGAGAACAAATCTGAACCTCATTATGCCACTTTGCAAATTCATCATGTACAATCATTGTGAATATAGTATGGAATGCTAGTTTCTCAAATTAAAAAGAATATTACCAAATGAGAAAAAGGAAAAGAAAAGAAACGAAAAGAAAAGAAACGAAAAGAAAAGAAAAGGAGATGAGGATGATGTAAGAATGAAGTATCTGAGTTTCATTTTCAAAGAGAAAAAAGAAGAAAATAAATATGAACTTGTTTGAATGCGATGTGACTGAAAAGCCGTTTTCTCTTTCTCCTCTCTTTCTCTTTTTTTCCTTTTTTTAAAAAAGATTATTTCCCTGTTTTGCGATTAATTAATAGGTAATATTTGAAAGCAGAATATCAAAAAAGAGGCTACTGTGTAGCTCAGGACTAACACTTGACAAAAGTGGAGATGGTCATCATGTGGCACATTCTGGAAGACAAAAAAAAGTACACACAGTTTGAGAAGAGACAAGAATTGTGGTGGAATTGTATCACTTTGCAAGAGCTTGCAAGACCTCAAAACACGTGCAAGTATGATAACAGCACTGCTAGATTAAAATAATTCCTGATAAAGAAATTGGATAATAATATAATATTAATCTGATATCAAATGTGATTTTTTCTTTTTTCTTTTTTAGTTGAATTGAGCTCTGTCACATAAGCCAAAATGAGGCCGAGGACAAGCATTGAAACTGCAGATAGATGCAGCTGAAGGAAGATGGATACACTTTAGGGCACAGGATTCTGAACACAGTATTCTAAGGGAATGTAGTAAATACAATTCTATGTGAAGAAAAGCAATGTGAAAATGCGAAAACAATGTGAAGATATGTAAAGAGCTCAGCTTGAAAAGATGTTAGTTATAGAAAAATAATGGCAAACCCTGGTCAACAGGAGGGAGCAATAGCTGGAAGAATAAGAAAATTTGAAGAAATATTTGAGGGCTTCGTCCTGGAAGGAGAAAGAAAGTTTTAGACTCCACAAAAATCTAAATTCCTTCAATTCGTTCATGATATGTGTCCTGCAGCACAGTGTGATATGCCTGTTGCTCTGCAGGGCCTAGGGGAAGTAATCCATAGAGTGGGTGCAGTTCCTGTTCTCTGTAAGGGTGAAAAAACCCTTACATGATAAAAGGCTTTTTGAATTCATATATCCTTAATAACTGTTTATGTAAAGAGAGAACTGTAGTTAGAGCTCTCTGGTAGGTAATGCTTGAGCCCAGTTTTTTGTTGTTTGTTTGTGTTTTGTTTTTAAAATTTTTCTCGATGCAGTTACAGATGTCTGGTAAGCGTCCTGGGAGAAAGAGGTGCTGTAAAAACATCTGTATGTTTTCAGCAATCTGTTTGGAAAACATTGTTTCTTCAGAGTGCTGCATTAGTTATCACTGGCATCCAATGCATTTCACAACCAGGAATGAGAGGAAGTTAGTCCTGGAGTGAGCACTAAGGCATGTATACTGAACCTTTTGATTTAAGACAAAACTTTAGAGACATTTTGCTACAGAAAGGAGGCTTTCACAAGAGACAGAGCCCTAAGCTAAAGTGAATGAAGGAAACTTACACACTATCATGTCTAACATTGCTTCTTGGAAGGGTCAATCTTGCTTTAAAAAGACTTCAGATAAACAGTGATACTTATACTATTAGGACTTGAACCATAAGAATACATGTATAAATAATGCCTTAGAAATGTATTAAAACTGCAGGCAAAAAATAAAGCAGGAAAATACATCTGGGGAGCGCAGGGGGAAAAAATATCCCATGCAGTAAAGTGAACAGAGTTGCTAGCCTTGGCTGCCCATCTGTTCTTTCACTCCTCTGAGAAAGCCCTCCCTGAACATGCTGTCACTAAAAAGGTCACCATAAAATCAAATCCATTTGGACTAGCCCTTTTTTAATTTAATAATATTTCCTATTGGGAGATTAGGCTTCTAAATCCAGCAAAGTGTAGATTAGGCTATTCCACCACAGGGTTGTGAAGAGAGTAAAGCCCTTCCTAGAGCTGAAGAGGAACACAGGGTCTAACCAACAGTGTATTTCAGCCACAGACGGATGAAACAAAGCTTGGTTTGCTGTCCGCTACCTCTTTTTTGTTTAGCTCAGAGAACTGAAAATATGCATGTCTGCAGAGTTAGAATGTTGTATTCCAACTGCAGGTGTATATTGGCAGAGCAAAATGAAAACCTCAGCATTTTGGTTTTCAGGAGAGACCTATAATTCATACAAACAGCACTGTGCTATGATGTTACAGAGCTGAATGATCCAGCTAGTATTGGAGAAACAGGTATAGTTTTAAACACTGTGTTGGAAAACATATAATTTCTTATATATCAGCATGTACTGCAGAGAGGCAGATGTTTCCTGCTCTGCATTCAGCAGGAGATGAATTTGTGGTCACTCAACCAGCCTTTTTTCTCAAGAAAAATGTTAAAAAATAGATGTAGTGGGTAGTGTGTCATTGGGGTAGGAAGGGACCTATGGGTTAGAAACAAGTCTCTACAACTATTTTAGGGTGTTGTTTTTGGAAAAGGAGATGGAACAGTGACTTACCACTGTGTGATAGTATCACACAGATGTAAGTAGGAAGTCTCAGAGGGTTAGGTAGTAGGTTATTTAGTGTTTTATTGGGGAAGGAAGATAAAAGTAAAATACCTTGAACTGCCTTTGCAAGAGGTTTTTGAAAATGGTCATTGGGCAGTGTAGAAACTCATGTTAGCTACAGCTAATTGGTTAGATCTCATACATTAAATAAAACATGCTTTAGCAAGGCTTCTTTGCTCTGAACATTACAAGAAGATAGAGAATGCTTTCTCCCATTGTCCTTATAGATATTTCAGATTGGAATAGCTTAAAGAGGAAAAGCAGCAGAACACCCCAGCAGAATTACCAAGGGCTTTGTGTTTCAGGCATTCTGCAAGGAACAGTTATTGAGTTCAGATCTCGTCAGGTGAAGAGCAATTAAGTAGCTTTGTGCATGTAATGAGTTGGCTGTTGTAAATTCAGGGCTTCTGTAGAGAAAAAAAGCCATCTCCCATCTCGGTTTTGTGCCTAAACTCTAGCTCTCCAATCCATTGCTTTGCCCGCTTTTCAATACCTATGGTAAAAGTAAAATGTTTCTTGCCAGAGAAAATGAAATATTTTGGTTTGTTCCAAAATGGAAGTAGCTTGGCTTTCCCATATTGTTGAGGAGAAAACAAACATGTTCTTATCTGCTACTGTCAAGATGAGTTTTTTTGTTTTGCTTGGTCAGGTTCCTTCTCCAAGCAGTAATCCATTGTTCTTTCAGACTTTTTCTCTGTTCTTTCAGCTCTTTCTCTCTTAGTGATCATCTGCTACCCACTCATTTGCAGAATGAAGAGCTGAGCCTTAAATATGTGCCCTGAGCCCCTTCAGATCAGAGGGGTAGGATCTGTGGCCATCTGCATGCTGCTGAACTCAGGGCAGTGTAAAACAGTGTCCACCTCTGTACAGACACTTGCTTGTAGTGGAGACAGGGTGGAGGGTAAAAGGAATAACATGGTAATTTCACTGAAATGTAATTAAACCAGGTAAATTGGAATAAGAAACATATAAATTGAAATAAGTGTATTCATGAGACTTTTAATACCGGTTAATAGCATTAATGCTACATCTTTGTCAAAATTGCATGCTTCTGATTGGAAACTTGTAATGAGTCTGTAAATATTCTGCAGATCAGCAGAGGTGTAAAACTTACATTAGCAAATTCTGACTGAGCAATCAAGGAGCAGAGAATAAATACAGGAAATGTTTTATACCACAATAGATGGCCGGTCAGTGTTCAGCTTCTGTTGGAGGATATGCCTTAAAATGTGGCTACTGGAACTGATTAACTGCATTTTTTTCTCCCAGATTTAACCTATGTCACACAGGTGACTTCATAATGAACTTTTATCATTTAGGTCTAGATGGCAAGGTAGCAAACCCCTAGATCATTACATGCATAGAGCTTAACAACTCATAATCTATCCTACTCTTTCAGAAGCGCAGGTAACCTAAATTTCAAACATGTAAGAGATGATCCAGTAGTCTATCTCATTGTTGAAAAATGGTAACTTAATTCTGTTTGAATTTGTTTAGTGTTAGTGATCGCTTATGGGTTCTGTTTTTACTCTTCTCCACTAAACAGCCTTTTAAACTGCTTATTTCAATGAATATAGTCATTCACTCAAAATCACAACTTAGTGTTCCTTTGGTAAACTAAGCCAATGAAGTTGTTAAAATTAATGTGAGGCTTTGTTCAGTCTAAATCACTTTTGCACTTCCTCTGTCTGTATATAAATATATATTATTTTGGAGAGTAGAATCACAATATCTTCACTGTAGTTCTCATCAAGGACACAAGGAGGTAAATGTATCTTGGTGTTCTCACATACTGCTATTCTGTTTACACACACTCACAGTAGCCTTTTTTTGGTGGCAGAACTGGGCTGGATGTTTTTGTTCAGCAGTTTGACAATTATTTAGGAGTCATAAGGGATGAAGTCACTGTTTTACTGGATAGAGTCCTTGAGTAAAGATGAAGCAGGTATTACTTGCTTCCCTATTTATTTGACTGTATTAAGGTATGTGCTGTAAGAATGGGCTTAGACTTACTAAATTAATTTCCAGATCACTCTGCTCAGTTGCCCTCTCTACCTTACTTAATATTCTGCAGATTTCGGTGCATTTACAAATCTGATAATGAATCAGTTTTTACTTAATTACAGACCATTTACAAAATATTGAAAGGCATCAAGCTTTATAACACACAAAATCATTGCCACGTGATGATTGTTAATGACTATTTACATCACTGAATAGTTACTATTTAAGTTCCTATGTTATTCAGATCTTTATTGAATAATGAAACTTTGAGTGGCAGAACACAGTGCTCGATTCTTTAGAATCTAGCCAATCTTTAAAAAAAATATTTCAGAGACTGCTTTTCCACTGCTGACATCTGTCTTGTGTGGTAAGTGAAACACATTTTCAAACACCTTAAACCGAATGTTGAAGTTCCTAGCTTTTATTTCTGAGGTACTTGTGATACATGATTTGCAACCCTTTCCGAAATCACAGTACCAGTGAGTTTGGAAGAGCCTCAGGAGACGGCCTATTCCACTTGTGATGCACAAAGCATGGGCAGCTAAAGCAAATTGCTCAGGACTGTGCCTAGTCAAGTTTTCAATATTTTTCATGGATGGAAACTCCATAACACCTCTGGGGAGCCTGTTCCAATGTTTGAATAATGAATTTTTTGGCTGATGTTAAAATGAAATTTCTTCTATTACAGTTTGTGCCCCTGCCACTGAAGATGACTGAGTCTGACTCCATCATCTTTATTTCTACCTTTTCATACACATTGATAAATTACTGTGAGCCTTCTCTGTCATATACCAAACAGTTCTAGCTTTCTCAAGCACTTACTTTTTTTTATGAGATATGCTCCAGTCTTCATGGCCTTTCATTAGATTTAATCCAATGATTCCTGAAGGAAGTCTTATTAATGAAGTTTGAAGTGAAGTACCTTGGCCTTTACCCATGTCCATTATCACTGGGTTCCCTGCCCCATTTAGTGTCAGACCTGCTTTTTCACCTATGATTCCTTTTGCTGTTGGTAGCCCTCTGGAAGCCCTTCTTATTGCCTTTCATGTCCCTCACTAGGTTTGACTTCAGGTGGGCTTTGGCTTTCCTAATCACATCCTTTGGTATTCAGTACCTGTATATTTCTCCTGTATGACCTGACCCTGCATCCCTCCCTTGCATGGTTCCCTTTCATGCTTAGGTTTAGTCAGGAGCTCCTTGTTTAACTGCGTGGGTCTTCTGCAATCTTTGCCTGACTTCCTACAGGTGGAGATGGATCATTCTTGAACCTGGAGGATATGATATGTTCCCTAAAGAACAACTATTCTGAAAGCATTTGTAAATTTGATTGCTAACAGCAAAGGACATGGAACAGCAAATAGTGGAGGAATAGAACTGTTTTAAAGTTCGGGTTGTAAATTTCTGGGTAAGTTATATGTGTATATGTATTATAATATATATGCATTATGACAATACAGAATTATTATTTCCTTTCATTTCTGTCTGCACATGGCAATGCAGGTATGTGGAAAAACATAAATGAAAGAATTTGGAGAAGGAGATGCAAATTTATCTGTGAAGTTTTGGCTTTGAAAAAAGAGCATGAAAGTGTAGGGTACCTGGAAATTTAAATGGACTGCAGAAAATAATCTTTGATCTTACTGAGTTTCTCTAGGTATGATATAATTCCTGACGGGCCTCCAGGTCAATGAATATGCCTTCAACTCAAGCAAATGCAGCTTTCTAAGATAAAAGATAACTTCCATGTTGTATAGTAACACAGTTGATGCTTCTGATTGCCATTGTCCCCATCAAGCAATCATTTCCTGTTTCGCAGATCTCTGTAAGACAGCATGCAAAACCACATTTCATTTTGCATTAATGGGAAAGATAACACATTTTACATGTTGTTGCATTTTCAGAGATAGCAAGGGAAGAATAACCTCTAACATTTCGCCTTCTTATGATGGTCCTCAGTGCTCAGCTGCTGAATTTTGGGAAGGGAGATTTTCTATAATTTCTGTTTTTTTAAATTAGACTGCACTGTACTGTGACATCGGTTCCACAGAGACAGATTAGAAGTCTCAAATATTCCAGTCCTGCAGTATGGCAAGAAAAAAAAGAGTGCTTGTTGGAGGAAAAAAAATGTACATTTTTTATGTTAAGATTACAATTTTAATAAATAAATGAATTCCGTAAAATTGAAAAGGCTTATGTAAGTGTATTATATTTAGATACTGTATATAGCTGAAAAGTGTATATAGCTCAGTGCAAACATTAGAAATTTAGAGAAAGTTGCATGAGAAAGTTAATTTTGGATGTGCTGTTTTAGTTCAGGCTCCCTCTTTGGCTGAAGCTTTATGTTTGCTCAAGATATTTCCTATTCTCTTTTCCATTTAATTCCATTCTTGTAAGTGCATTGGCTTTATAATAGAGGTGCCTAGAAGACAGCCAATTCTATCATTATTCAAATATGAAAGTTCCATAAGGAGGGCAGGATATGCCAGTAAGAGGAGGTAATGGTCTGTTTTGTTTTATCTGATTGTTTTAGCACCTTGCAATTTCCTCAGCCATCACACTAGCCAAGAAAAAAGTGTGAGTCTGAAAATCAAAAAGATGGGGAGGTAATTTGATGCTGTTAGTCTTAGATATTTTGGCAACAGACTGTGAAAATGTGCAAGAATGTTTGCAAGTGGTTTGAATGAGTATGTGGAAAGATGTGGATCTGAGGTATCTTTTTAAAAATAAAATAAAACACTCTTAACATGAAAAGAGCTTTTTATTTTTTCCTGGTGTGAAAATTATTAGCAGCTACAGGCAGTCCCCATCTGGGAATTTGGAACTTACTGTCTGGTCTTTCAATCAGATTAGCTGGTGATACTAGAAGGAATGAACGATACTTGGAAGAATTGTGTGTAGCTTATGACAACAAAAGGCTCAACTGGCAACATGTGGCTAACAGCTCACAGACATCTGGTATAAACCATTTTCCTGAGGAATTAATTTTTGTTGAATATATACCCCAAATCTTTCCTTCTTTAAGGAAAGGCACTTCCTAGAAATTAGATAAAGAAAAAATAAATACTGTATCAAATTTTCAGCATTAACTTGACAGGAAAGGAAAACCAGTAGATTTGGCCTTTTAAATTTTTGTTTGTGATGTCTTAAGAAGGACTCATGCTTGATTCTGGGCTTTTTGAGGGGGAGGCAGAGATGAGAAGGATTAGATTTTTTTTCTGCTCTATTTTTATACTTAAAAGTATTAGGTATATTGTGACATAATTAACTGATGTGATCCAGTGGCTTTGTATTGCTCCCAAGGAATGAAAAACCTGTAAATATGACAAAAAATAAGTAAAAAAAAATCCTGGTGGGCAATTTTCTATTGGTAGTGGATTTATCCAGTGGTTCAGAGCTGGCAAAGTATTTCCAGTCCTCTTTCCAGCCAGGGCTTGAAATAAAAGAGAACAGATAGAACATAGGTGCAGGCATTGACTTCTACACCTCATGAAGAAAGCTGAAGATTACAGTGCATTGAATGGCCAGAAAATTTCACTTCTCTTCTTTGTTTTGCTAGTGCTTTCCCTAGAAGAATATGGGGAAATGATATGGGAGGCTGGGATTTTTCCAATCTGTGACTGAAGGGATGAGAAAGAACATTCTTTTATGTACAAGTAGTAGACTTGTTCTGACTAAGAAGTTGTGTTAAATTTGTGCTTATCTTAAAAACTGGTGCTTCAATTTCAGATGTAAAAGCAGCCTGTTTGTTTGACAGGTTGTTTGGACTTCGAAATCATCATATGGCATTGTGAGAAATAATACAATTTCTTACATATTTTACCTATAGTATTGTTTATTTAACACATACATAAATGGGAAATAGGTTTTAGACAGTCTGAATAATCTATTACAAATTATCCACTGGTTTCACTGCCAGTTCTGATGCCTTCACAGCTGCCTTCCTCTCTGTCTCCTGAATTCAGATCTCTTCTGGACCTCTACCTAAGGTCTCCAAAACAGCGCTTGTTGCTTCTATTTGGCAGCAGCCATTCGCCTCTAATGTTGGTGACTTCAAAGGTAGTTGGTAAGTCTCAATGTTCAGTAAACTGGATGTCCTCAACAAGGAAAAGGCCTTTAGGAAGATCTTCTCAAAAGTCTGAAATGGTGTATTTATATTTGTTTCAATGGCAATGTAGGAATTGAAGAAAGTAAGGAATAAAATATTGCAATAAAAGAGGAATTGAAATGGGCAAAGGATGTAAGTAAAAGACTGAGGGAAATTTAAAAGATAATTCATAAACTTGAAGGCAAAACCCAATTCTGCAGGAGTTCTATTAACAATCAGTAAAATGATTAAATTAGGGAAGACTCACAAACTACTTAAATTCTGAAACTTTTAAAAAATCTCCCTATAATAAGAAAAATAAAAAGAAATCCTCTGAAATTTGAGTAACTTGAGGTTTTCTTTGGAGAATAATACTAAGATTGCTCAAACATACAGATGATAGAAAAGGTCAATTAAAATTGTACAGTCTATCTTTTAATTCTATAGCCTTAAGATCAGAAAATAATTCATAAAGGGCAAGAAAATACCAGGAGGGATATGCATGTATAATCTGCTGCTCTATATGGTCATCTTAGGAGCCAGAAGATAAAACCTATAATATAAGCCTCTGAAAATCATTTGGTGTGCCCTGCGAACCGCAGATACACTGGCTTTTTTTTTCTTCAGTGTTATGTTCGTCTTTAGGAGAGTGCCATCCCAAGGAAGTTCATCAGTGAGGAAAACACTGAGCCTTGCACAGCTACAGCAACTCTTCAGACATCTCTGATTCCCACGGATGGTCCATCGTGGAGGATGTAGCTGGCTTGAAACCTGTGCTGCTGAAGAGAGCCATCCCTGTCTGTGCCTTCCACACTCCTTTGCGTCCTGCTTGATTTAGACAAAGACACCACTGTTTGCAGGTAGCTAGACAAGCAGGGAACACCCACAGACAGGGGAATGATCTCCTTCACTGGAGACAGGGACTCACCATGGTGGAAACTACCAAGAGTATGGATGTGAGGTACGAGCGGTCTGCTGTAGGTTTAAAAGCCTGCACTAGCAGAAAGCTGCTCTGGGGATTTGAAGGTGTTTCTGTCTTGATCTTCTGAGATTCTATGAGCTGTGAGGTAATGGTTACAGTGGTAAATGGACTGAAAGCAATATTGAAGTAAAACCCCAAAACATATAATTACCAGGGTCAGGGAACATGAAAGCCTATTTTGCTGCTTCCTGGCTAGTGATACTGTGGAGCTCCAGTTATTGCAGGCACGTGTGTAGCTGCTTCAGAATGCTACTGGTATTTCATAACCACTTTCACAGAGATTTCATATTGTTCACTTTGAAGCTGCATTTCTTGATGCTTCTTTGGGAGTTGGCAGCTCCAAGCTGACAGACTATTTCCCTGTTTTTTTTGCCATGCTGCCTTCCTGGTATCAGAATTTTAGCTCAGCTCCCTGCAGATGTTTTTCAAGTCTGCAGTCTCTACTACCTCAAAGACCACTTTTGGTTTGCCATTTGACATGGTTATTTTTGTTCGTTTGTTTGTTTTTTGTTATTTTTGTAATCAATTTTATTAGTCAACTCACCAGAAGGCTGCTTGGCAGCTTAAGAGACTGGGATTTTACACTATGCCAATGAGGGGATATTCTGTTTTTATGAGGTATTTTGGGGTTTATGAAGGTGCAAGGATAATGCTGAAGGACCATCTTAAAGGATTATAGTGTGACATGGTTCATAATTATATTGTCTGTGTCTCTTATGTATCTCTGTTTGTCTCTCAAGGGATCAGGTCAGTTTATTCCACATTGGAATTCAGGAATAAATTATGTTGTGTGTGTTGAAGTTGGCCATGGGATTAGGCCATTTCAACAAACCAGGGAGTGAATCAAATTGGCAGACTTAGTTAAGCTTACCTGTGAACTTGTGTCTGATTAAATGACAAGGGCAGCAGTTCCCCTGCTGTCTGTGATGTACATGGAAATAAAGTGAAGAAAAGAAACACTCCCCTTTGGCAGTCAATTAAGGATGCTGATTAACTCCATCTCGTACAAAAGCTGAACACTATAATACAGTGACATGATGATGAGTTATGAAAGTGATGGATTCTCCTGTGTTTGTATACAAAACTGTTTCCTGGGCAATATAAACTCCATCACAGGTCCACATTATGGTGCATAATTTTTTAGGATTATAATGCATTTTTAGTTTTGTGGAGTTGATCTTTAGTTACTGTCTTCTACAGAAAACAATTACATGGGAGATGTCAAGCAGCATTCTTTCTAAATACTGTAATCTTATGGAAGCCCTTATAAAATGTTCTTGAGAACAATTGTGACTTAATAACTTAACGGGAAAGGTGAATACCTTTAGCAGAGATAAATAACTTCAGCAGTGATGCATAAATATGCAGTTGCAATTAGGCTGATCAATGTCTGTTATTAATGAGCATATAAGGAAGCAAACAACTTCTGTGGCTTTGTTTAATGTGGCCATAGAGAGCAAAAGTAGCTAAAACTAATTTTACACTTTGTCTGTGTAGAAAGTAATTGGTATGAAATTGCAGTGCTTATGGTAATCCTGCCCCAATGATATTTGTGCTTTTACCTTCATGAATATTGATCTTTTTTTTCACTTGAATAAACAAAGGAAACAAGATGAAAAATGTCACTACCTAACCCATTCACTTTGTTTATCTACTAACAAGTGCTCTCCACCTTCTTAGAAGAACTTTGTATGATGGGATAACAGAAATCAGTTACTCATAATCTTTCCAATGTCTATTTTCCTGTCTTTTTGTTGTTGTTGTTTGTTTGTGTGTTTGTTTGTTTTTTTTTTCCTGTAGTGGCCTACTGTACTTACAGTCCATGAGCTTTTATGTGCTAAGGTTGTGTGTGTGTGTGTGTGAACAGGGCCTGACAGTGTGAGTCAAGTGTTTATGGCTAGGGCAATGGACAGTGGCAGCAGAAACAAATACATTTTTTTATCCCAAAGGAAAAAAGTATTATCTCCCTGTATGTGGCATTGGTGAGGCCATACCTTGAGAACTGTGCTC
The DNA here is from genome assembly GCA_013398955.1 of Callaeas wilsoni. Lineage (NCBI taxonomy): Eukaryota > Metazoa > Chordata > Aves > Passeriformes > Callaeidae > Callaeas > Callaeas wilsoni. Next base: position 2,518 of record VWPU01022864.1, on the reverse strand, counting down.
AGTTTTGAGCCCCTCACTTTAGAAAGGACATTGTAGGGCTGGAGCATGTCCAGATAAAGGTGACAAGGCCCATTGAAGCTCTAGAAAACAAGCCTTAGCAGGAGCAGATGAGGGAGCTGGGGTTGTTTAACCTGGAGAAGGAGAGGCTCAGGGGGGCCTTATTGCTCTGTACAACTCCCTGAAAGGGGGGTGTAGTGAGGTGGGGCCAATCTTAAATACCTGACTGCAGTGAGAGGACAAGAGGAAACTGCCTTAAACTGAGACAGTGGAGATTAGATATTAAAAAAAAAAAATTCACTGTTAGAGTGGTCGGACATTGGAATAGGTTTCCCAGGAAAGTGGTGGAGTCACTGTCCCCCAGAGTGTTTAAGAGACATGTGGATCTGGTGCTGGGTGATGTGGTTTAGGGGTTACAGTGGTAGTGCTGGGTGACAGTCAGATTGGATTATCTTGCAAGTCTCTTCCTGTACTGCTGATCCTATGATTCTCTGCCATGAAGTTTGAAATATTTTTATTGTATGATGTGTGTATACCCAAAAGCTCCTGATCATCAGAGGTGTAACTGCAAGGATGTACACTGTCCAGGGATGATAAGCACATCATCACTAATCTCAACCTTGTCTATGTTGTGCTATGTGCTATACGTACCTGTCTTACCAACTCTTTTTTTGTGTGTCTGTGGTGTGTTACATGTGTTGGTGAACGAGCTAATTCTCTTTCACTGTGCATTTATCTCAGCAAAATAGTACAGGCTCCAAGGGTCACTTGCCTTTCCTACACAATACACTGAAAGTGATGCAAGCAATTGCTGCATTATTTACTGTCGGGCTAGAGTTATTAAGAACCAGCCTTAGGATGAAGAAAGTACATATAAACTATAATGTACTTCAAGTGAGATAAAATTTCAGCTACAACTTAATTAAATTCTTATTTTTTGAATAGTTCCTGGCCTGGGAGGATAAGACAAGAATTAAGTGCTGGAGTCGCATTGGCCGAAGCATATGCGACTAACACGACACAAAGCATCTCAACAGAACATTAATACAGCCTCGGTACTAACAAGCATAGAATGGAAAGAGCTCATGGTAATATAAATAGAGGTGAGAACAGGCTACAGATCATGTATTTAGAAAAAAACCCAAACCATCAATACAAATGCTTTGGAAGACTAAGCCATCAATATAAATGCTTTGCACACTCACCAACAAACCTGTGGAAAACCTGGCTGCAGTAACTTTAACTAGGAGAAGCGGGAAGGACGTGTTCAACAACTGGAAGGAAATAAAAACTTGATAACTGGATTTATTTGTTTATTTTCAGATATTTTGAAAAAAACCCACCCGAACATTTGAATGAAAGATTGCCTTCCTGCTTTTCTCTCATTCAGCTTCCTAGGTAAAATGATGACTCATTCCTTGTGTTTTGAGCAGATTTGCACTTGAAGTTTTACACCTCTGTGGCAAAAAGAAATAATCTGCTTGAAAAGAAGAGAATGTAATTCAATGCTACTCTAAATTTCCAATAAATAATTAAAAAATTAAAATATTTGGAATCTGTCAAATACAGTGATTTTGGCCATGGTTCAGTATTGCACAGTTGATAAAAATACAGAATCCTGTCACTTTTTCAAAATTTAAATGGTTCATAGGAAAAAAAATCATTTTTTTGCATAATTATTTAAAAATAAGTGATAAGAAGAAACACTTCTGAAGAAAAATGTCACTATTTAATAATATGTCACATCTGGACTTTAATGAAATATTAATGCTAAGTTATGATAGGAAGAGTACCTCTTTTTCATCTTTTATCTAAATTGTTTAATATTTAATACTTTATAATAGAGAGATAGAATAGACCAAAGTAGAGTTTGATGCTGTTTTATTATGTATGATTTTATTACCAGATAAGAGTATTTAAAAATGTTTAGAATATTATAGGATCAGATACAGAATATTTAAAGCTATGTAATGCATTCTGTAACAGATGAAGAAATCCATGATGTTCCTTGCCAAAGGAGACTATAGATGTATACTCAAGATCTGTAGAAATATCTACATCTATGGTCCTTATGGGTCTCTTCCAACTTGAAATATTCTTTGTTTCTATTTCATTGTTGCCAAGCAAAGTTGGTGGGGTTTTTTTTTGCTTTTGCTTTTTTTTTTTTTTTAAAGAAAAGTGTTGCATTGAGTGACACATCAGACAAAGTGTAGCATAAAAGACTCTAAATTAAAGTCTTATCCACATAGTATCTAAAACCTGATGAAATGTTTGGCTGGCAGTTGCATACAGACAGCTTTACATTTGGAGTGATTTTAGTAACCCCTTTGTCAACCGAAAAGAGTAATCAAATGCCGAGACAAAAAGTTTTTTGTATAGCTGATGATATATAATTTCATTTAATGATATATCCTGTTAGATTTTGCTGACTTTTTTCTTCATTGCAAAACAAAACCTGGTAAACTGCTAACCAAGGACAGTACTAACATGTTGCAGGATGCTGTAGGGGTTTGAGTTCTTC